>JAVKPL010012515.1:0-60341 GCA_032173675.1 Gastrolobium villosum | reverse complement strand
TTTTGTTTTGTCTTGGTTAGGATCGTATTGCTATTATATGTATCTAGAGAAAGGATTGTTTTGCTGCTGTTGGTCCTATGGATTGTCATGAAAGCCAAGCAAAAAGACTGATCAACTTGGAAACCGCTGTCTTGTAGAGAAGGACAAGCATCCGTGGGGTGAGAAGAATCACAGCAGATGCCACACGGGTTGCTTGTCTGTTGAGCAGAAGGTTGCACTGTCTGTGTCACTGCCAACTGCCTCACCATTGATGTCAACTCATCAAGCCTGTTCTCTATTCTCTGGTTCTCTGTGCTTGATATTCCTCCTACTGCTGCCATTGTTGGATTCTGCATTGGAGAAGCTTGCACTTGGAAGCCCACTGCTGTTTGCTCTAGTGCCAAATCTGTTGAGCATTGACTGCTATCTTCAACAGATTCAACTTCTTTTGCTCCAACAGGGGTTTTGTTGCTGAGGACTCCTCCACTTGCTGCTACATATTAAAAAGATTCTTATCCATAGGTAGCAACCCTTCATAGAAGTAAACAATAAGGAGATTTTCTGGAATCTGATGGTGTGGACAGTTCACACAAACCCCTTTGAACCGCTAGCCAATACTGATGATCTATACCCCATTAGCCTGCTTTATGCCACTGATATCCTTTCTGATTGTGGTGGCTCTGTATGAAGGGAAGAATATCTCCAGAAACAATCTTGACATATCATTACAGCTTACAATGGAGGAAGGTTGCAAGTAGTACAGACAGTCCTTAGCTCCACTGTCCAATGAGAAAGGGAAAAGGCCGCTTACAACTTGCTACACATTTCACCACATCCCTTCATCATCATTTCCAAGACTACATGAAGCTCTTTCAAATGCTTATATGGATCCTCACCTGCAAGACCATGAAACTTGGGAAGCAAATGGATAAGACTAGACTTAAGTTTAAAACCAGTATCAAGATCCAAGATAACGAATGCAAAAAGGCTGATAGTTAACATCAGGTGCAGACAATTGCTTTAAGCTTCTATTATCCATTTTTTTTTTGAATTAATGACAGTACGACTAGAAAAAAAAATGTACCCTATAAAAAAATAATTAAATTTAAACTACAGTAGAAATTAGCCAAAATAAAATTAGAAATACTATTGAACGATTGAAAAAAATAAAATAAAAAATAAAATAAAATAAAATAAAAAAAAAAGTAAAAGGAAAGAAAGAGGCAAAGGTAACCAAAATAAAAAAAATAAAATAAAAGGAAACTAAATATAACAAAATCTAATCTATCTAACCAGAATCTTAATAGAATCAAAAGATTAAGAATGATTGGAAACAAAGTCTAATCAAAATCCTAACAAAATCTAATCTAGTGTTAATATTCACTAATTACAAAAAATATATATAGAAACAGAAAAAGAAAAAAATGAAAATTAAAAGAAATAGAAAAATAAAAATAAAAAAAGAAAAAAAATTGAATCAGAAAACGATTTAGACCGATGCAATTTCCCCGGCAACGGCGCCAAATTTGACACGAGCTGTCGAACTCGCGCAAATTAAAAATTATTTTTAATTAGGGTTAAAAAATTTGGAGTAAAGTGGAAACCCTAAGTCGTCTCTCAAGGAAATTGAATTGGTAAAAATCGCTTATAAAACAGAAAATAAAAGGGGGTTTTGGATCTCGATTGAATAAAAGACAGAATATAAAAACTGGGGTTAAAACTTCATAATTAAAATTAACCAACCTAGGGTTAGGGTTCCATGGACGTCCTTCATTGGATAAAAATTACCAAATTCACGGTTGATCTCAATTGAATCAGAATCCTTATTTTCAATTGAGAACAATCGGATCATCAAATCTGATGATTATTCCTTTTCCATGATCGCAATCGCGACCCTCAGATCGAATATCCACAATCGCACGATATCGATCTGAGTTAGGAAAAGAAACAAATCTGGTTAAAGAATTAGAAAAATTACCAAATTCACGATTAATCTCAATTGAATCAGAATCCTTATTTCCAATTGAGGTTAATCGGATCATCAAATCTGATGATCATTCTTCACCCACAATCGCAATCGCGAACCTCAGATCGAATATCCACAATCGCACGATATTGATCTGAGTTAGGGTAAAGAAACAAATCTGGTTAGAGATTGATCGCAGATCCTCTAAACAGATCCATGGAATCCCTTCCCCTTTGGTTGATTAAAAGGGGGTTTAGCCTAGCGTGGCTAGGATAAACATGATTACAAATTAAATTGCATAAAAGAAAAAGAAAAAGAAGAAGATGAAGATGAAGCGCGCGGAGCACGATTCAGAGAAAATGCTTTGATCCACTATTCTGAAAATTACATAATGAAACAATGTTTTCTACTTTGCCTTCATATACCCCTACCCAAAACGGGCTAGGGCTCAAATCAGACCGGCCCAATTGTCTAAAATAAAATAAAATAAAAAAATGACATGTTCTTCTTGACGCCAGAAATCGACCAGCTTCCAGTCCGAATTGAGCTTCGAGCTTTTCATAAGAATTGTAGCTTTCTTTGTTATCTGAAAAATCCAACAAGAACGGAGTCAATCCGATAACTGTGGACTGAGATATGGCCAAAATATAGAAGTAACGTAAAGTTGAAAAATTCAGAAGAAAATAAATTAAACCCAATCAAAAACTAAAAATGTAAATTAACTCAAAACATCATTATTTTATTCAAATAAATCCTAAAAATACTAATCAAGAGTAACAAATAAGTGCAATAAAATATGAGTTATCAAAACTCCATAGTCAATTATAATCATGTATAACCGTGCCCAATCTGCTCAACCAATCAATTCCCAAAATCATACCTAAACTGCATAATTCAATTACCCAAAGATCAACAGTGAAAGCATAACCCTGAATCTCCAAAGGAACAGCTAAACATTTCCTTTCACATGTTAAAAATTCCCCATTCCCTAAAAACACCCTCATCTTAGGCACCTTCACTGTTGGCAACCCAATACTCTCCACCAACTGCTTCTGTATAAAATTGTGAGAGTTCCCATAATCCACTAGGATAACTACTAACTTGCTCTGAAATCTCACCCGGAATTGAAGTGCTCTGGGATTGCTATCACCCTCGAGAGAATGCAAAGCAGCTTCCTGGAAGTCTGCATGTGATGCATCTATTTTCCACACAATTTGCTCCTATGTAGCTTCCCCAATTACTGGCTCATCAGAATCCCCCACCATGAGTAAGAGCTTACCCTTACAGCGATGATGTGATGACCATTTTTCATCACATGTATAGCAAAGCCCCAACTCCTTTTCTTCTGTAAATCGTCATGAGACAAACGCCGATTGGTTACTGATGAGGGTAACGCTGGAACTATTGGTTTCTGACTTGGTGCTATGGAATTCAGGGGCTGTGGATGCTCCACAGAATAAGAACTTTTGGAGAAATTTCTCTTAACACCACTCGACGAAAATGAAGAGCGCAACTCCACAAAATGAGCATCATATGTGATCGGTAGCTGCATGGCCTGATGAAGGGAAGTGGGAGAATGCAATTGAATAGCCCTCCTTAAATCAGGAAGGAGATACGAGACAAAAAACACATGAGAACCTCATCCGAAAACTCAGTAACTTGATTGATTAACGCCTCAAAACTTCGTATATATTCACTGAGTGGACCCTCCCGTGTCAATTTGGATAATACTCCCCGCAAATCTTGATACGCTGTACCCCCAAACCGCTGCCGAACCGCCAACTTCAATTCGTCGCATGAATGGATGAAACCACCGTTGAACAACCACTGGAACCATGGAGCTGCGAGACCTTCCATTTTCATTCCAGCTAACCGCACTTTAATGGTATCAGGAACTTGTTGTAAGCCAAAGTATAACTCTGTGTGAAAGATTCAGCTGTTTGGATCTGTGCCGTTGAATACAGGTAACTCCATACGGATAGTTTTGAGCAAAACCCTAGGATCATTAGGATCCATACGGATAGTTTTGTGCATATGTTGTGACTAAATTAAACAAAAGTAGCCACATATATTTATTGTCCCTTCCAAGGGATATTGTGACATATACAACATTTGGCTCCATGATAAGCGCTGCAGGCAACAGAACTAGGACCGCAATAGGAGACATATACAGCAGCAAGTTCATTGAGTTCAACTTTTCCCTGATAAGTTGAAGTAGATGCAACATTATAAGCATTGTACCATTAAAAAAAGGGCTTATCCATTTCAAAAAATCTACTATTGAAAATCCCATGAGTCCAGCACAAGTAACAAATTCCTGAAACATCCTAAGTAGGTTGTAAGTTTAGACAGCTAGTTCCATGTTAATATACACGTTCTGGTTTCAAACGAACACTAATACAAATAAGGTGAGGGAATACCTATTGCATAGCAGATTTCAGTAATCTTAACTTTTTAGCTAAAAAGTTTTAGAAGTTATATGACAAAGAGGAAGTTATAAATCATAGAAATAGTTTAAAATATTTTGCCCTTCAGAAGAAAGTAAAATGCTCTGAAGAACAGACTTGAAAGCTTTTGCAGCAGTTGCACTTAGACACATAATGAATCCAAATAAGTGAAAGCCTAGCTCGCCCTGCCATCACCAAGAAAATCTTGTAGCTCATAGATGCAAAATGAATAAACAGAGGGGAAATGGGAAGGAAATATGCACCAAGCAGGTCCAAAAGAACTACAATTCCTTGCCAGTCACATACTAAATTATTAAATTATAATGTGGTCCTAAGAAAATACACACAATGCCACGATAGTTGAGAGTAAATAATGAAAAAGAGCCTGATTTATGACAAGTTTTAGGTGAGGTATTTTATATACGAGGGGGAATATTCTTATTATCACAAAAATCCACTACTTATCTAATCACCATTGGTTTAGCATTTTCTTTCTCTTCAGAAATTTTTCAGCATTCTCTTCCCTCTATGATCTAATAGTGATTAGATAGTAAGTGACTAATATATATATATATATATATATATATATATATATATATATATATCGCATGATAAGATAAAATAACATGATTGGTCAAGAAAAAAAAGGTAGTTGATTAAAAAATACCCAAAAATCTGGCTATCAAATATAAGTTAATAAACTAGAAAAGTGCAGATCCCAAAAAAAAGAAGAAAAAGACAACAGAGAGTATGGATAATTACACAAACTGACACAAGCATCATTCACACATCAATATGAACCAATAAAGATACCTATTTCATATGATCATTCACAACAAGAAAATCCTCACGACATAACAATATAAACCAATTGAACGGACTAAAATTATAGAAGATTCCATGAAAACAAAAGAAAAACATACCCCACTAGCAATCACAACCCCAGCAACAACAGGGACAAGAGCACCATATGTGACCCAAGCTTCTCATTTAAGGGCAGCCAAATAGGCAAACACAGGAGTGAAGAAAGGTGTGGTTGCACCCACAGCTTGGTTGAAGGAAACATGAAGGTACCTGAGGGAGATGTTACCCCCCACAACAGACCCACAAAAAACAATGCTCAAAGTTGCAATCTTTATGAACTGGGACCTTGATTTGATCATCTGTTGAGGCACAACCTTGAAGAACACAATAAAGACATAGCTGAGAACAGCACAGACAGACATTTGACACATTGTGAGGAAGATTGGGAACTTGAACCCATAACTTGAAAGAAGGTACTTGTTGAGAAGGATCACACCAATGTTTGATGAATACGGAAGGATCACAAGAAAACATATGAAAAGGTTTTCTTTACTGTTAAAGGACATCATCTTCCCTTGTCTCCCACCACTTCCTCCCTGCATTTGGAAATTGCACATGAACATGTCATCATGTTTAACATAAAAAATAAAGGGAAAACATTTTCTCATGTTGCATGGAATTCAATTCTCAGGTTAGTGACCCTTCGATTTGCGTTTAAAGCTTTTCTTTCTTCTTCTTTTTTAATAAATGTGGGGTCTACCATGAGTTGAGTCACAACATGATAATTGAATACTTATGTAACATGAGAAAATCAAATTTCATAAATAAAAATAAAAATGTCTCCTTTTTTTACAATTGTTTATTTTCTTACCCCACTTTCTTTCCCTGTGCCCTTTGTTTCACTTTCGAATGATGCTTTGGATCTCATGTTGTGAGAAGCATGTGTGCTCATTGTAACTTTTGTTGGTGTCTCTGCAAACAGGAGAAAAGAAAGAATGATAGGTAGATAGATAGGACCGTGTGCTTTTGTCTTTGGAACTATTAACAATCAGGTTCTTTTATAGGGTTTCTCTTGTTGTCATGTGAGATATTATCTGTTATGTCATAAATACTTATACGGGCCCATCACTTATTACAAAAGAAGAAAAAAGGAAAGCACAACGCAATTTTCGATAAGGGCTAATAATGATTTTTCCTTATTAAAAAACTATTATTTATTTTTATTTATATTTATTGTAGCCATTATTTAATAATTAATTATTAAATAATGGCGAGTAATCAAAGATTGTGAAATATAATTAACTCAAATTTTGTTAAGATGCTATTGCTAATGAGGCAAGTAGCACCAAATTAGTGGAAGTAGTATTTAATTTATGAGTTTTATATTTCTCATGTTAAATGAGAATTGAAATCTCATGTTGTAGAGATAAAAAGCATGTGAGATCCATGTGTTAGAAAAAATTAGATATAGGACCTACATCAACACGGAAATCGAAGGGTGTACCTTGTTGGGCCATTATAAAGTCAGATAAAAGCTGGAGAAGATGAGGGCTTGTTGGGCCATCAAAAAGTCAGATAAAAGCTGGAGAAGATGAGGGAAAAAGATGCTAGAGTCTTCCTTTATATTTCCTATTCAAAAGTTGGCCGCGATACTCCAATATAAATGGGCTAGAGAGAACACCTAGCCAATTATCCACAAAAGAGTAAGTGTCCACTAGATCCACCCATCATGAAAAACCAGAATCACATTAAAGCCTACACTGCTGCCCAACTAGGCCCAAAAACAACAGATGCCAGAAGCCCAATTCAATATGATCATAATGGGCTAGATACAATAATATTGATTTTAAAATACAAAACTAATTAATTAATACTGCCCACAAAAAACTGTTACTACTAATGAGGCAAGTAGCACCAAATTAGAGGAAGTAGTATTTAATTTATGAGTTTTATATTTCTCATGTTAAATGAGAATTGAAATCTCATGTTGTAGAGATAAAAAGCATGTGAGATCCATGTGTTAGAAAAAATTAGATGTAGGACCTACATCAGCACGAAAATAGAAGGGTGTGTAGGAAAGTTTGAATTCTCATGTTAAATGAGAAATATAAAACCATTAATTTATTCCTTGAAAGTAGTAATCACTAATTACAACAATATCAATTTATTAGGTGATGAAATCTTTGTGTGTAAAAATTGTATTTGTATTTTATAAAATATATATATATATATATATATATATATATATATATATATTGAAAAGAAAAGAAATAATAATTTGTGATTTAAATTCAAAAAAAAATCTACAAAAATAATTATTAATAAGGAAAAGAAAATAAAGATTTGACTCGTAATTTTTATCAATGTGAAGATTTTGTATTAATAAAGAAAACAATTAAAAAAAATATTTTTTTTATGTATATTTATATTTTTAATGTCCTTAAAATCTTAAAGCCAACAGGAATGATAGAAGTAAAGCCACCATCATACAAAAATAAAATAATATAATTGGCTTGATATGCTAAATGATATTACCAACAAGAATGATAAGGGGAACAGCTTCAAATTATTGAACAAGAAATAAGAGATGAATCAAATGAAGAGTATAATGGATTAATTATACCACTTATAGATGATAGTGATAAATCTTAAGTAATTAATCACGAATATGATTATAAAACACCAAATAATAATAAATCAGAGTTATGATTGTGTGTACCTTGTTGGGCCATTATAATGTCAGATAAAATCTGGAGAAGATGAGGGCTTGTTGGGACATCATAAAGTCAGATAAAAGCTGGGGAAGATGAGGGATTAAGATGCTAGAGTCTTCCTTTCTATTGCCTATTCAAAAGTTGGCAACGATACTCCAATATAAATAGGCTAGAGAGAAGACCTAGCCAATTACCCACAAAAGAGTATGTGTCCACTGGATCCATCCATCATGAAAAACCAGGATCACATTAAAGCCTACACTGCTGCCCAACTAGGCCCAAAAACAACAGATGCCAGAAGCCCAATTCAATATGATCACAATGGGCTAGATACAATAATATTGATTTTAAAATACAAAACTAATTAATTAATACTGCCCATAAAAAATAAAATTTCTAACATTCTCCCACTTGGGCTGTATTAATTAATTAAATATTATTTTGAAAACGACACTATCGGGTTAATAACTAAAAAATAATTTTACATGGCCACAATTTTGAAAAGCAATAT
This sequence comes from Gastrolobium villosum, assembly GCA_032173675.1. NCBI lineage: Eukaryota > Viridiplantae > Streptophyta > Magnoliopsida > Fabales > Fabaceae > Gastrolobium > Gastrolobium villosum. The sequence goes on along the minus strand of JAVKPL010012515.1, from coordinate 51,920 downwards.
TCCAATTCCAGCATCTCAAAATGATTCATTCTAACATAACCCCATCATAGGAACATGGCGATCAATATACCAAAAATGTGACACGTGTTTTACTTTTGTCAAATCACTAATAAATAATTTATTTTAAAATTAGGTAAGAGAGTGATTTAACAAAAAGTAAGTCACGTGTCACATTATGAATGGAAGCACCAAAAACTCAATACATTCGTAGCATTGAAGATATTCTCGTGGGTAGGAAATAAAACTATCTCGTACAATATGAGAAACATAAAATCCATAAATAATAGGAAAAATATTGTTATTTTAAAATAGGAAAAACATTTCTGCAGTTAATGCAGATAAGTTATCTGCATTTATTCCCAAAACAACGTCGTTTTGGTATTGAAATCTTAAAATATTATAAATATAAAGACTATTATAACCCTGAAATAAATTAAAATTACACAAACACCATGATTTCCGCCCAAAATAACGTCTTATTGGGCTTACTGCAGATAACTTATTTGCTGTAATTGCAGAAAAAGCGAACCCTTTAAAATATATAAGTTTGTATCATTTTAAGTAAAATTATTGTATTTTGGTTATTTTTTAACTTCTCTCTAATTCACAATACTTTCACTTTATTTCTCTCTCTTTTTGGAGTTAACCCAACCATAATTACATTTTCGAGGTGAGTTAACTCTCTTTGATATCCCCACGAGTTTTGGCTCTTTGAGCCAGTTATGAGTCTAATTTGGAGTGCGCGGTAGGTCAGAAATAAAAATATTTAAACTCTTTCCAAAGGTGGCATGTGAAGTAGGGTGTGCAAAATGTCCAAAAGAACCAAACCGATCAATAACCAAACCGCTCCACATCTTAAAAACCGGTTATTTTTAAAAATCGGTTTCATATGAAACAACATTTTATTTGATAAACTGGTTATTTACCAAACCATAAAATAATTGGTTATCCATAACCAAACTACTCTACAATTGAAGAATATTATCTTTTATCCTTAGCATTAAAATGTGAAAATTTCATAAATATCAATCATTTTTAAATGTGACATTATTAGAAAAGTCTCAAATACTAACAGAATATATCGAAGAAAAATATCTCGTTGAAAATTTTGACAAAAATCATATTACGTAGAAAATAAAGATGAAAAATGTTTTCGTCGAAACTAGAGACGGAACAAGATTTTGTCATAATCACTAACATAAATTTCTGAGTGATGAGATATTTCAGTCAAAATTCTTGATAGAATCTAAATTCCGTCGAAACTTTTGACAGAAACAATTCTGTCAAACTTTTCAACGAAAAATAATTCTGTAATTTTTTTTGATGAAACACATTAAAAAAAAAATTTACTGAAAATAATTTCATCAAATCTTGACGAAAAATATTTTCAGCAAGATTTTCAACAAAACACATTTAGAGCTAAAGTTTTGACGAAAAATATTTACGTAAAAAATTTTGACGAAAAATATTTCAGAAATTTTTTTTGACGAAAAATATTTCTATAAAAAAACTTCGATGGAAATTTTTTTTGTCAAAGTTCTTTACGGAATCTAAATTCCCTCAAATTTTTTGATGAAAAATATTTTTATAAAATATTTTGACGAAAAAAAATTTTATCAAAATTTTTATCGAAATATTGTCCGTCAAAAAATTTTACGAAATTATTTCATAGAAATGTGTTCCGTTGCAAATTTTGATGCAAATAATTTTTATCAAAAAACTTGACGGAAATATTTATCTTCGAAAATTTTCGATGGAAATGTGTTTCGTTAAAAATTTCGACGAAATTTTTTTTGTCAAAGTTTAAAGAAAATGTTTCCGTCGAAAACTTTCAACGGAATTTGAATTCTGTAAAGAATTTTGAAGAAATTTTTTCGTCAAAATTTTTCGAAGTAAATGTGTTGTGTGGAAAATTTTGATAGAAATATTTTTCGTCAAAAATTTCGATGAATATGTTTTTTTGTGAAATATTTTGAGGGAAATGTTTTGACGAAATTTATATTCCGTAAAAAAATTCGAAAAAAAATTTTTCGGTCAAAACTTTGTACATATATGTTTTTAGTCACAAATTTTGATTGAAATATTTTCCGTCAAATTTTTTTTCGGAAAATTTTGATGGTAATGTTTTTCGTAAAAATAATGTAAAACAATTTCTATAAGAATTATTTCGTCCTGATAGTTTTAAAACAATGAAGATTCTTGCAAGAAATAATTGGTCAACTATCTATAACCGGGAGAAACAAACGACTACTTCTAATAATAGCACAATCCATCAAAAATCGATTTTGAATTTGTTAAAAAACCGGTTTTGAACTTCATAACCGGTTTATGGTTCATAACCGGTTTTGATTTAAAACCGGTTTTGAATTAAACCGGTTTAAAATCGGTTTTAAATCAAAACCGGTTATGAACCACAATTCAGTTTTGGAACCGGTTTGGACAAATTAAAAACCGTTTTTTTAAAATGTGGTTCGGTTTAAAATCCAAACCGTTTAAAACTGGTTCAGTTCGGTTTTTGACAATAACCGAACTGAACCGCTCCATGCACATCACTATTGTGAAGATCGAACAGAGACCATTTCGTTTTGACATACTTATTTCCTTTACTATCAAATGAGCTACCATCATTTGGTACTCTCACTTTCTTTCTCCTCCTAATTCTGTGGATGTGAGAGGATATAAAAAAACAATAAGCATGCATCAAAACACAAAACAATGTAATTTTATTTAAAATGATATAAACTTATATCTTTAAAATGATAAATATTTTTCTCCATTAAATATGACAAAACTGTTAACGTGTGTTAACATATAATTTTTTTTTTAAATAATTAGTTTTATACTCAAGTGATTTTTTCTTTTTTTGGAAAATTTATTTTATTTAAATTACGTTGATTTTATCATATTATCACATTTATAATAATTAGATTATGTCAATTAATTATTGTAATTAAAGCATATTTACTTTCTCCATTATAATACAAAAATTATAATTTTCTTGAAATATTAACTCTCAATTATTTCCTTAAATCATGCCTTTCATTTTAATTACTCTTTTTATTATTATTTATTTCCATATAGTCATCATTATTTTAATTATTTATTTTTTTATAATATTTCTATAGAAATCAAATATGATATATTTATAGTGTTGCATGATATATGTAAAATAATATAGAATGAGATATTGATAAAATATTTTATTTCTTTCTTTCTTTTTTATATATTTTTAATTTTAAAAGATAGTATTTAATGCAAAGTTCCGTGCAATTTTATAATACAATTTGAAGAATAGTTATATAAGAGATTAGTGTTTACTTTTAGGAAAGAGTGTTTTTCATTTTAAATGACATAAAGTTATGTTGTTTTAAGAGAGAGATAAACATAAAATAATATTCTTTATTTAAAATTTAAATTAAAAAAAAATAACTCACTTTTTCTCCCATGATTTTCATTTTTTATGTCCATCTCTCTCCTGAAATGACATAACTTATGTCATTTAAAATGACAAATATCAAACCCTTACTCTTTTTTTTGGTATAACCCGGAGGTATCCCCATTCAACCTCCTCCAGTCACCTTGCCCTCGGGGTACGGCCCTGTAGGCTAGCCCCTCATTAGAAAAGCGGGTGCGTTGAGCTTTGCTACCAGAGGAAGGATGAGACTAATCCCCCAACCGAGAAGGAGACACATTCCTCCTCTTGCCCCCAAAGATTTTCCAAGAATTTGCTTGAGGCAGGGTTTGAACCCCTGACTCAAGCAAACCCTTGGAAGCTCAGTTGCCAACTGAGCTACCCTTGGGGGTTCAAACCCTTACTTTTATACATGAAAAACTAATCATACATAGCACAATGGAGTTCATCCAACCAGTGGCGGACCCAGGAAGTTGTGTTTATGTCCGCACAATTAGTGGTGGGGGTTTGGGGGCAACGCCCCCGAAAAGATTTTTTTTTGTAAATAAAGTTTAAATCAACCTTTATATACAAGGTTATGAACCCGCTCAGAATCTAGGTGCTTCTATAACAAGCTACAGACAATAGTTTGACAAATCATTTACCCCTCCCTTCAAAAAAAAAATCTTACCAATCCTCCAAAACAAATATGAGAATATACTCCAGTACATGCATACATCATCGTTCTATTTATAATGGTAAATAAAAAAGTCAACACTACCTGTATAGAAGGCAAGCAAAATCACAGCGAAGGTCCTCATCTAGAGATTAACTCACTTGAGAATGTCAAACCTGACATCAATCCTCCTTTTTTAAGCCAGAATAAGGCACAAAAGCTGAAAGCAAACCCCAAATAAAAAAAAGGTCACAGAAAGTAGGACAAGACTCATTATATATCAACAAGAAGAGAAAATAAAACTTCAACTTAACATAAAAAATAGTAATCAAGAGTCAACTAACCTATGGCATATAGAAAGATTACAAAACCATTCTTCGATTTTTCATTTTTTGAAAATATTGCATTATATCTTCATCATCAATCTTATAAAATATATCACGTTCAACATAAGTTAGCATGCATGCGTTAAACCAATCATCACTTATCCGATTACGCAACTTATCCTTAACAAAAGTCATTGCAGAAAATACTCGCTTAACACTAGCAGTTGCAATCGGTAGAATGAGTGCCAACTTTATCAACAAATAGACCAATGGATAAACAATATCCTTTCTCTTCTCAACCATCTTCAAAGCAAGGTCAGAAATTCTTTTTAAATTTTCAAAATCAGAATCATCTCTTACGTCAACAATAAAATTACTGAGACTTGAAGAAAGAAAAGGAATATCTGAAAGCTCATTAAACTCCATAGGATAAAATCTAGCAAACTCAATCAACTTTTCTTTGTTAAAAGTAGCAAATGAATCACGAGAATTAAGACAAATCAAACACTCAAGCAACTTGGTATTGACATTATCAAATCGATCACCCAACTCTTGGACCTGAGTATCTATCACTCTATTAAATAACTCCACCTTAAAGTAGTGCTAGAATGTGAATGATTCCAATCTCCGTCTTGATCTCCCTTTAGGAAAATAAACATCCTCCATATTTGGAATGCCAATATCATATTTATTTGCAAAAATGCTCGTTTCTTGAAGCAATTCATCAAAACCATTATCTCTCACATCTTGTAAGCGAGACTTGACTACCCTCACTAAACCAATATCATTTAAAAGGTCTTGATCATTTCTTTGTAGTGCTTGTGACAACTCATAAGAAATCCCTAAGATAAGTTGCATAAGATGCAACAAGAATGCAACCTGCATCAGTTCTTGCAGCATCATTCTTAGGCTCGTCTTCAATAATTGTCATCAACGAAATTATTGGAGAAAATAATGAGATAACACTTGTAACTGTACCAAAATGGGAACCCCAACGAGTGTCTCCAAGTCGCTTTAAGGTTGTCTCTTGATTTAAACCTTTTCCAGTTGGTATTTCACCACGAGCAATTCTTTTAACCATTTGCTTGTATTGATTCATTTGAAGAATTTCCTTCCGCTTGCATGAAGCCCCCACAACGGTAGCCATCTTTTGAAGCATGACAAAAAATTCTTAAATTTTTGTGTGATGTTTTGAAACCTTCACAAGTGCCAATTGTAGCTGATGAGCAAAATAATGAAAGTAGAATGCAGATTCGTTGTCTGCCAAAATCAAACTCTTAAGCCCTTTGAATTCACCCCGCATATTACTAGCATCATCATAGCCTTGACCACGACATTTAGACAAACTTAAACCAAGTTTAGAAAATAGCCCATCAATCGCTGCTTTCAGTGATTGTGCAGTAGTATCTGAAACATGAATTATGCCAATGAAACATTCAACAATGGACCCTTTTTTGTTTACATACCGAAGTACAATTGCCATTTTTCTTTAATTGCAACATCACGAGCTTCATCAACTAGCAAGGAAAAGTAATCATTGCCAAGATCACTAATTATTGCTTTAATAGTCAAATCAGCACAAGCTTGAGCAAGATCTTTATGGATTTTTGGTGAAGTCAATTTGTGATTATCGGGGGCATTTTGCAAGACCAGATGACTCATCTCTTTATTTGGCTTAGTATAAACACTACAAAAAACAGGCATTTAGCGGCGGTTCTTTTTTGGTATACGCGACGGTTACAACCGCCACTAATTGCAAAATTGCATTTAGCGGCGGTTGTAACCGTCGCGTATACCAAAAATGAACCGCCGCAAAATGCCTGTTTTTTGTAGTGAAAACTTTAGAGTTTCAAGAAATAAACCTTGTTGATTTGAACTTTCAGATTCATCATGTCCCCGAAAAGGCTGGCCATTTTTTAGTAGGTATCTAGCACAACCTAAAGAAGATTTCAGCCGAATACGATAATCAATTCTTTGTTTTTCAGAAATATTCGAAAAGGCAATATCAATATGTTGCTTTTGCTTCATCAAATCTTGACAAGCTTGATAACATTTATTGTGAATACTCCTATGATCTCCAACATGAACTTTGATTCTATCCTTCTTCTGCCAACTATTATCTTTTTCCGGTTATCAAGAAGTTATTGTTAAGCAAAAGGTGTTTTGTGCCTTGCATTTCCATTTTTCATAGCGTCCTAATTTGAAATTTAAAAAAATAAAAGCCGACAATAAATTAGTTCTTTATTTGTAAATGTATTGAATTAATCTTTTAAAATACATGTCATATTAATGATTTTAAAATCTGACAAAAATTGACTTAATTAACTAATAAGATTCAATAACGTCAATAAGTTAAAATATATTACGTTCCAATGTTACCAATGATCTTTTATTGATATGTCATATATACAAGATTTATTGATTTGTCAGTTGCACATAAGATTGAGTTATTACATTCTTAAAAAAATTGAGTTATTATTACGTAAACAAATGAAAAGTAATTTTTTATTTTAGTCACTAGAAAGTATTTTTTTTTTATCAATTTAGCCCAGCTAAAACAAATTTATCATTTCAATCTCTTAAACTTAGAATTTTTTGTTTTATTATATATTTGAACGCAACTGTGTTACACCTATAGGAATTGATATGCCTCCAGCATATATATGATTTTAAGTCAAAAAGAGAAAGAATTTTGATCAATCTTGGATAGAAAGGGCTAAAATTGTTATTAAATTGATAAATCCTAATCTACCTAGTCATTGATTTTCTTATAATTTTGTAGGAAAACGGACAAGAAAGAAGCCCAATTGAAAGCACAAGTCTGAAGCCACCGTACTACTGGCGCAAAGCTAGCGCTGATAGCGCCAACATCACTTTTCCATCCAGAATCACCACGCTACTAGCGTGGCACTCGCACTAGCAGCGCCAGCAACTTTTGCCAACCGCGTTATCAATGTGAAACTCGCGCTAGTAGCGTGAAGCCACTGGATCCAGTCAACACTCCCACGCTATCAGCTCCAATCTGGCGCTAGTAGCGCGGGAGGTACATGATAATTTTTAAACTAATCTCAGATTGTATCAGAGATTGGATCCAAGATATACGATGAAGATTTTATCAAGATTTCTAAGCAAGGGCACAAAGTTTATAAATAGAGACTCAGACCCCCAGAGATAGAAATCTTTGGCTGGAGAGAATTGTGAGAATTCTTGGAGACTCACGCTAGAGATCAGAATTCCGACGAAGTTGAAGACCAAAGACCACTGATCCTTCATCTTATTCTTCTTTTCTTTTAATTTCATGAACAATTTTTATTCTTTTAATTTGTTTAAGTCAGACATGAATATGTCCGGCTAATTTCTTTTTGTAGTTGGGATCACGGACTTGATGTGAATCCTTTATATTTTCTGTATTGTTTTTATAAGTTAATTAGTCTAGTTAGTCTTATTCTTCCTGTGTTATTTTTCCATATCCTTGATAGAATTGATCGCTCTATTATAGGATTTTGAGGGTTAAAGCTCACAATAGACATATTGGGGTTTTAGTATGGACAAGGGTAGAATAACAATCCGTGCATGACCTAGACACAGGCTTACATAGATTGTAGACTTTTAAGTCATTTGCTTAATGCTTAATTCAAGAGGAATTACTAGGACACTAGGATTCTAATTGGGTTAAAGGGTTGAAAACACTAAGACATTAAGGTTCAACTATTTAATAGGGAAATAATGAATTGTCTGAGTTACTAAATTACTTAAGTTATAAATTACAATATAGGAATATAAGGGATGATCGAAGGTGAAGTGCATCCTGGCTACGGTCCTTTTATAATTTTTGATCATTCTCATATTTTCTTGACGTTCTTAATTACTTCTTGCATGTTTTTTAATTATTATTGTTTTTAAAATTATGTTTTTAAATTACAACAACCAATTACCTTCACAATTAAAGTGAATTCTTTTCCAATTAAAAAGGGAATAATTAAAATTAGTTAGTGGTGCATTAATCCTCTTGGGACGATATCTTACTTATCATTTTATTACTTGAAACGAACGGTATACTTTCCAATTCCGAAACAAGTTTTTGGCACCGTTGTTGGGGATTAATTACGCCAATATTAGTTTTAACTTTCGATCTTTAAGATTGGAATTTTTATTTTTATTTTGTTACTTATTTGATTTCTCTCTTTTATGCGAGGTAAAGCTAACAGCGAACCGTTACAGTTTGATCTAGAAACGAGAAGACTACGAAGAAGAACCGGAAGCTAACCAAGCTAAGGAAGCAAGAGGGATTTTTAGTCGACTACATTTCGTGTGATGAACATTCTGACTTTTGACCATTTAGTCGACTATTTCTTCACCTTAGTCGATTAAATAGGGGCAGGTTGGTGGATAGTTCTGTATGAGGGGCAGATTGGTTATTAATTATTTAATGAGGGGCAAAAGGGTCAAAAAGCCACAAAACAACAATAACTTGCTTTATTTATTTTTATTTTCTTTAATGATTTGAAATTCAATTTCAAAATATATTTTTCTTTATTTTCTTTTCTTTTTTTATAAAAAACAAATACAATTTTTACACACCAAGATTTCATCACCTAATAAATTGATATTGTAGTAATTAGTGATTAATACTTTCAAGGAATAAATTAAATAGTACTTCCTCTAATTTGGTGCTACTTGAATCATTAGCAATAGCATCTTAACAAAATATGAGTTAATTCACAATCTTTGATCACTAGCCATTATTTAATAATTAATTATTAAATAAGGGCTACAATGAATGTAAATAAGAATAAATAGCAATTTTTTTTAATAAGGAAAAATCATTACTAGCCCTTATCGAAAATTGTGTTGTCCTTTTCTTTTCTTCTTCTTTTGTAATAAGTGATGGGCCTATATAAGTATCTATGACATAAGAGATAATATCTCGTATGACAAAAAGAGAAACCCTAAAACAAACCTCATTGTCAAAAGATCTACAAACAAAAGCACAGAGTCCTTTTCACAAAAAAAAAAGCACAGTCTATATATCTATCATTCTTTCTTTTCTCCCGTTTGCAGAGACACCAACAAAAGTTACAATGAGCACACATGCTTCTCACAACATGAGATCCAAAGCATCATTTGAAAAAGAAACAAAGGGCACAGGGAAAGAAAGTGGGGTAAGAAAATAAACAAGTGTATAAAAAAAGGAGACATTTTTATTTTTATTTTTTATGTTAAACATGATGACATGTTCATGTGCAATTTCCAAATGCAGGGAGGAAGTGGTGGGAGACAAGGGAAGATGATGTCCTTTAACAGTAAAGAGAACTTTTCATCTGTTTTCTTGTGGTCCTTCGATATTCATCAAACATTGGTGTGATCCTTCTCAACAAGTACCTTCTTTCAAGTTATGGGTTCAAGTTCCCAATCTTCCTCACAATGTGTCACATGTCTGCCTGTGCTGTTCTCAGCTATGTCTTTATTGTGTTCTTCAAGGTTGTGCCTCAACAAATGATCAAATCAAGGTCCCAGTTCATAAAGATTGCAACTTTGAGCATTGTTTTTTGTGAGTTTGTTGTGGGGGGTAACATCTCCCTCAGGTACCTTCCTGTTTCACTCAACCAAGTTGTGGGTGCAACCAAATAGGCAAACACAGGAGTGGATGCACCCATAGCTTGGTTGAGTGAAACAGGAAGGTACCTAAGGGAGATGTTACCCCCCACAACAGACCCACAAAAAACAATGCTCAAAGTTGCAATCTTTATGAACTGGGACCTAGATTTGATCATCTGTTAAGGCACAACCTTGAAGAACACAATAAAGACATAGCTGAGAACAGCACAGGCAGACATGTGACACATTTTGAGGAAGATTGGGAACTTGAACCCATAACTTGAAAGAAGGTACTTGTTGAGAAGGATCACACCAATGTTTGATGAATACCGAAGGATCACAAGAAAACAGATGAAAAGGTTTTCTTTACTGTTAAAGGACATCATCTTCCCTTGTCTCCCACCACTTCCTCCCTGCATTTGGAAATTGCACATGAACATGTCATCATGTTTATCATAAAAAATAAAAGAAAAATAAAAATGTCTCTTTTTTTTGTACACTTGTTTATTTTCTTATCCCACTTTCTTTCCTTGTGCCCTTTGTTTCATTCTCAAATGATGCTTTGGATCTCATGTTGTGAGAAGCATGTGTGCTCATTGTAACTTCTGTTGGTGTCTCTGTAAACGGGAGAATAGAAAGAATGATAGATAGATAGACTGTGTTTTTTTTTTTGTGAAAAGGACCATGTGCTTTTGTTTTTAGAACTATTAACAATGAGGTTTGTTTTAGGGTTTCTCTTTTGTCATATAAGATATTATCTCTTATATCATAGATATTTATATGGGCCCATCATTTATTACAAAAGAGGAAAAAAGAAAAGGACAACACAATTTTCGATAAGGACTAGTAATGATTTTTCCTTATAGAAAAAACTGTTATTTATTCTTATTTACATTTATTATAGCCCTTATTTAATAATTAATTATTAAATAATGGCTAGTAATCAAAGATTGTGAAATAGAATTAACTCAGATTTTGTTAAGATGCTATTGCTAATGAGGCAAGTAGCACGAAGTAACATTTGATTTATTCCTTGAAAGTAGTAATCACTAATTACAACAATATCAATTTATTAGGTTATGAAATCTTGGTGTGTAAAAATTGTATTTGTTTTTTATATAAAAAAAATAAAAGAAAAATATATTTTGAAATTGAATTTCAAATCATTACAGCAAATAAAAACAAATAAAGCAAGTTATTGTTGTTTTGTGAATACTTAACTAATATGAAATGGAAGGGGATCTTATTTAATAATTAATTATTAAATAATGGCTAGTAATCAAAGATTGTGAAATAGAATTAACTCGGATTTTTTTAAGATGCTATTGCTAATGAGGCAAGTAGCACCAAATTAACTCGGATTTAACAAAAAGTAAGTCACGTGTCACATTATGAATGAAAGCACCGAAAACTCAATACATCCGTAGCATTGGAGATATTCTCGTGTATAGGAAATAAAACTATCTCATACAATATGAGAGACATAAAACCCATAAATAATAGGAAAAATTGTTATTTTAAAATATATAAGTTTGTATCATTTAAAGTAAAATTACTGTATTTTGGTAATTTTTTAACTTCTCTCTAATTCACAATGCTCTCACTTTCTTTCTTTCTCTCTCTGTCTCTCTTTGGAGTCTACAATTATATTTTTGAGGTGAGTTGACTCCCCCGATATCCCACAAGTTTTGACTTTTTGAACCAGTTATGAGTAGGGGTGAAAGTGGGCTGGGCTGGACCAAGCTTTGCCCCGAAAAATCCAAACTTACGTCAAAAAATTTCAATTTGGCCTGGCCCAAGCCTAGTATGAGTCTAACTGTTAGCCTGCCTTGACCCGTTTATAAAAAAACAAATGGCATGGCTTGACCCGTTAGCCTGTTAATTTTTTATTTTCAAGCAGAACCATAAATCAACTTTACAAAGTACTCAAATTTTGTTGCTACACCAAAAATCATAATTTCAACATCCAAACAGAATCATGAATCATAACAAAACTTATACAATATGCATTTAAGTCATTTTCAAAAGCAAAATGCTCAAACTAAATAACGTATATTTCATCAGATCCAACAAACAAACCCATACTATGTAAATTAAAATAACTACATGAATCCAACAAACACATGTAGTAAGTATAACCTTTCCCAAAAATCTTTTAATATATTCATATACACAATCTAACACGTTGAGATGTTGATTCCTCCTATATAAGAAATAAAGCAAGATTTCTATTAAAATATAATCAAATATAATTAAGTTATAAATAATTACAATTGATTAAATTTATATCTTTTGTTTTTTCTTCAAGGCATACTTACTCTATTTTATTTTATTTAAAATAAATAGTATAATATAGGCCGGCTTGTAGCTTATAAGCCCGACATTTTGAAAGTGGGCCTACGACCTTTTTATTAAATAGACTTTTTTATGACCTAAGCCCGGCCTATTATACAAAATATACTAGGTCAGGTCTGGCCTGATATATGCCGAATCGTAGGTCCCTGTAGGCCCACCCGACCCAGTTTCACCCCTAGTTATGAGTCTAATTTGAAGTGCGGAGCAGGTGAGGATAAAAATATTTAAACTCTTTCCAAATGTGACATGTGAAGATCTAATAGAGACCATTTCCTTTCCATATACTTAGTTCCCTTGCTACCAAGTGAGCTACCATCATTTGGTACTCTCACTTTCTTTCTCCTCCTAATGTTGTGGATACGAGAGGATATCAAAAAACACTAAGCGTGTATCAAAATACAAAACAATGTAATTTTACTTAAATTGATATTAACATGATAACATATAATTTTTTTTTAAAATAATTAGTTTTACACTCAAGTGATTTTATTTTTTGGAAAATTTATTTTATTTAAATTACGTTGATTTTATCATGTTATACCATTTATAATAATTAGATTATGTCAATTAATTATTGCAATTAAAGCATATTTACTTTCTCCATTATAATTCAAGAATTATGATTTTCTTGAAATATTAACTCTCAATTATTTCCTTAAATCTTGCCTTTCATTATTATTACTATTTTTATTATTATTTATTTGCATATATATAATCATCATTATTTTAATTATTTATTTATTTTATAATATTTCTATAGAAATCAAATCTGGTATATTTATAGTATTGCATGATATATGTAAAATAATATATAATGAGATATTGATAAAATATTTTATTTCTTTCTTTTTTATATATTTTTAATTTTAAAAGATAGTATTTAATGCAAAGTTCCGTGCAATTTTATAATACAATTTGAAGAATAGCTATATATAGGGGATTAGTGTTTACTTTTAGGAAAGAGTATATGTCAATTTAAATGACATAATATTATTTTATTTTAAGAGAGAGATAGACACAAAATAAATTTTTTATTTAAAATTTAAATTAAAAAAATCACACACTTTCACTCTCCCATAATTTTCTTTCTTTATATCTATCTCTCTCTTAAAATGATATAACTTATGTCATTTAAAATAATAAATATCAAACCCATATTTTTATAGATGAAAAATAATCATACAGAGCACAATGGAGTTCATCCAACTTTTATCTTTTTCCGGTTATCAAGAAGTTATTGTTAAGCAAAAGGAGTTTTGTGCCTTGCATTTCCAATTTCTCATAGCGTCCTAATTTGAAATTTTAAAAAATAAAAGCCGACAATAAATTAGTTCTTTATTTGTAAATGTATTGAATTAATCTTTTAAAAAGTTAAAATATATTAAGTTCCAATGTTACTAATGATCTTTTATTGATATGTCATATATATAAGATTTATTGATTTGTCAGTTGTATATAAGATTGAGTTATTATATTCTTCATTATTATGTAAACAAATGAAAAGTAATTTTTTATTTTAGTCACTGAAAAGTATATTTTTTATCCATTTAGCCCATCTAAAAAAATTTATCATTTTAATCTCTTAAAACTTTGAATTTTTTTTTTTATATTGTTGTATGTATTTTATCCAAACATATTATTGGGCTATCTCTGTTGTTTTTTGCTCTCATTCACATTGGGCTTCATATGTGTGCTTGGCCCAACATTTTGCCAGCCTCATTCGTTGCTGCAGCCCACTCGAGTGTGTGTAACCCTTATTTGGAACGGCGTCGTTTTGAATGAGTTGCTGATTAATATCTCTTGTGGCTGAGGCAAAACGTATCAGTGTGTGAGTGTGGCTGTTAGGTCTTTTCAGATGAAAAGCTTTCTCTCTCTCTTCCTTCTTGAATGTTCTTGCGAGTTAGGGTTTGTGTGAGGGAGAGACTTTGTCCAGATCTGGCTTATAGAGTGAGTAACTCGGTTAGCTGCAGTGGAGAACCTTGTTCATCTCAACAAGGTGATTCTGTTGATCGGTGTATATTCTCGGTTGGAGCTCAAACGGTGGAGTGGTTGCTAAATCAGGAGGATCGGTGGAGCTAACGGTGCTTAGCTTGTAGATCCGGTGATAGGAACTACGTTTCCTATGCTGTCCTGTGACGATTGGTGACATCTTCTTCATCTTCTTACTCTCTGTGTTAATATTTCATCAGATCTGTAATCTTGATGCATGTTTCAAGATTTTTATTACTTGTTGAGTTGTTGTTTTCATTCGGTTTTTCCTCCACATGCTTACTTTCATATTGATGTATCTGTATGCAACAACTCTATACCTGTGATTCTTTACTTTCTGAATAAAGTGTGATATCAGAGGGTGTTTAACCCTCTTTAGGCCCCAGGACGTAGGAAACTCACTGATACTGAGTTTCTGAACCTGTAAAATCCTTGTGATCTCTTCTTTATGCTTTCTTTTATTATTCTTCTTTTGGTGCGATCTTTATTGTTTGTGAAATACGTTCCCAAAGTTACAACAAGTGGTATCAGGAGCTTAGGTTCCGTTTTCCTTTCTATCTTTTTCTTTTGTCTGACCTCTTCTTTTTCCCCCCTCTTTCTTCCATTCGGTTTGCTTGCTCGGCTGTGGAGGTTCGGCAAGATGGGCATCACTAAGCTGGAGGTGGAGAAGTTTGATGGGAGAAGTGATTTTAATATGTGGAAGATTAAAATGAAGGATGTGTTGGTTCAGCAAAAATGCGAAGATGCTATTGGAGCTGAAAAAGACCTGCCTGAAACCTTGACACCAAAAGAAAGGAAGGACCTGCTATCTTTAGCCCATAGCCTTATAGTTGTCAACATCTCTGATAGTGTACTGCGTAGGGTTAGCAAGATCACTGACCCTCATGAGCTCTGGGTAAAGTTAGAGAGTCTGTATCAAACCAAGTCAGCCCCCAATAAAATGTTCTTGAAGGAAAGATTTTTTTCCTTCAAGATGGATCCCAGTAAGTGTCTAGAGGACAACCTAGATGAATTCACTAGGTTGACTCTACAACTTGAGAATGCAGGGGCTGTTGCCTCTGATGAGGATCAAATTCTGATCCTCTTGAATTCTCTTCCTGACTCCTACAGATGAGTTAAGGATGCTATAAAATACAGTAAGGGGGATATGACCATTGATGAAATTACTCAGGCCTTGAGGGCTAGAGAAGTTGAAATAATTTCTCACAAAAAGCCCACTGCTGAAGGCCTGTATGTTAAAGGGAAAGGAAATAAAAAGGGAAAATCAAACAATAAAAGGAAGGGGAACAATAATTCTGGTCCCCAAGGTAATCAAAGTGTCCAGGGAAGCCAAGATAAGAGTAAAGGTCAATCACAAGCTAAGCTTGTGTGCTGGCACTGTCGTAAAGAGGGCCACCTGAAAAGGAATTGCCCTGAAAATCCTAAGAGTGTCCCCAAACAGCAAGGTAAAACTGAGTATGCAAATGTACTCACTGAGTTTGACAGTGTGGAAGCACTGGTTTTGTCAGATAAAACCTTTGAAACTGAATGGGTGATGGATTCTGGGTGTACATACCATATGACACCCAGAAAAGAGTGGTTTAGTGGGCTGGAGTTCCAAAGGGGTGGCAAAGTCTTAATGGGGAATGACCAAGTGTGTGAGATAAAAGGTGTGGGGTCTGTTATGTTCAAAATGAATGATGGCAGCTGTAAAATCTTAAAGGAAGTAAGATTTGTTCCCACATTAAGGAGAAACCTGATCTCCTTAGGGATGCTTGACTCTAGTGGCCTTGACTTTAGATGTAAGCAAGGGTCACTTGATATTGTCAAGGGATCACAAGTCCTCATGAGAGGAAAACTTGTGAATGGCCTCTATATTTTAGAAGGCCAAGCTGTCACACAAAAGGTTTGTGTGGCAGCTGCTAATACTGATGAGTCCATTCTCTGGCATAGGAGACTTGGACACATCAGTAATCAGGGGCTGTCTGAGCTATATAAGCAAGGTATTATCAGCTCAAAAGGGGGAACTAGTGTGGAATTTTGTGAAAACTGTGTTTTGGGAAAAACTCACAAGCTCCCTTTTTCTGCCGCTAATAACACCTCTAAGACAGTGTTGGAGTATGTCCACTCAGATCTGTGGGGATCACTAAATATCCCCAGCTCTTTATCTGGATGTCATTATCTCATTTCAATAGTTGACTCATATTCCAGAAGGGTTTGGACTTATTTCCTTAAACATAAGGATTAAGCTTTTGTCAGTTTTAAGGATTGGAAAACCCTTTTTGAAAATAAAACTGGAAAAAAGGGTTAAAGTCCTTAGGACTGACAATGGCTTAGAGTTTTGCAACAATCAGTTTGCTGATTTTTGCAAGGAGCGTGGGATCCAAAGACATAGTGTAACAGCCCGTGTTAACCCGGATTGTTAACATACTATCGTATTAAGCCACGCTTAATTAAAATGCGGAATAACTTTTTCTTTAATTCAATTATGACGTCATTAAACTTAACCAACTTGATTACTTAATCAATTTCATAAAATACTGCCTGTATGTAAATTGCAAGACAACTAACTGAAATACCTCATGAATAAATATAAAGTGAGTATCTAAAGCCGCAGGACTACAACACATAGCCTGGGTCAAAATCCTGATACTTTAATTACAACTTCAATTAAAAGATAATAACAAAATCATGTGGCATGGACAAACCCCATGTTCACCAAATAAGGCACAATGCCCAACAACAGTCTCAATCATAATATCATAATCAAGCGGAAAACATAACAGCAGTCAACATCCAGCATGTCAGCATATCATAAATATCAACTCGGCTCTGGCCTCCTGCCACCTGAGCCCTCAACATTACCTGATCCTGAAATAAGCGTCCCCAAACGTGGGGTGAGATCTCTAAACAAGAAATCTCAGTAAGACAAGGGGTCCTCAAGGATCTTCCACCCCAAGCTCACTTACATGTGTAATATAAGTTCAAAAACAGTATTTACAATATAAGTTCCAAAACTATGCGATGCAGCAGATAATCATGCCATGTGTGTTTATCAAATCTACTGGCCAGAGAAATGCAGGAATACGTCTAAACCCACATGAGTACAAGGAACACCGCTTGCACCTCACCCACAGCCTCACCATCTTGTACGTACTACATACTCAGGCTTACCGTATAGGTGGACACCACATGCATATCATAAAAGCACATTGCATATAATAGCTCAACAGCATTTCCAAAACATCAAAGCATGTAACACAGCATGCATAAACCACATCCCCATGGGACATGGTGGAACCACAAAATGGCTAAACCGAGGACACGAAAGCTTACCTTGCAAGCTAGCTATCCAAGCCAAGAGTCCAACCCCTCTCAAGTCCAAACACAGCAGTATCACAATCTGATATGGACCAATAATATATCATTAATTTATGCAACACAAGCATACCACTTAAAGACTACGCCTTTCTTTTACGTTTTACGTCTCAAGGCTTCCAACAAAGCCATAAGCCCTTAATCATATGATTCTGACTTAGTTCATTAATTACAGAAGTTCAACTTCCTTAATCTAGGGTCCGCAAACCCCCAATAGCTTACTGTTCACACAGCACAACTACTGTTCTGCGAAATTCCAGGATATCCGGATATTACAAGGGACATATCCGGATATGCCATATCCGGATATCACACTGACCATATCCGGATATACAATATCCGTATACCATATCCGGATATATCCGGATATCGATATCCGGATATCTGTTCGACAAATATCCGGATATCTCACGATAGAATGCAGTTTCTGCATTTCGCGAGATATCACTCCCAAGGTTCCATTTTATTAAAACTGCAGTTGTAATTCTTTACCAAAAATTCTGAGATTTTAATATGTTAAACTAGACCTCACAAGCTTTCCAACGACATATCTTATGTCTCAATCGGAGTTGTATAACTCCGGTTATGATTTTCGCAAAGTGACTGCTGCCAACTGAATTTCCAGCACCAAAGACGCGACTTTAAACTAACACTGAGATAAAACCACTTCTCCAATGGTTTCGAAATTTTACAGGGTTATAGCCTTATGTGTTAGCTACACATAGGTCCAAACGGCACTCGATTTGGAGCTCTGTAGCTCAAGATATCGAATTTTTACCGAAACAGGTTCGTTGCTGTCCCCATATCCGGATATGGATATCAGGATATCATATCCGGATACTGATATCCGGATATCTGCCCTACAATATCCGGATATCTCACGACAGAATGCATTTTCTGCATTTCGTGAATATCCAATCCATAGGTTCAACTTTTTAACTGATTAAAGGCACTTAAACATGCATTTCTAGGTGTGTTTAACCTACCCCACCCTTAAGTTATTAACTTAGCTCAATACATGCATCAAGGTTCCATTTTTAAGCATTTAAACCCATGATCATAGTTGGTATAACTTACCAAAGCTCAAAAACAGAATAGGCAGTGCTCTTGGAGCTCTCCAACAGCTCCACAACTCAGACCACACAAAGGTGTGCGAAAATGGTTCAAAGCTTGGCCCTTTCAACACAAAGGAAGCTTCTTGGAGCTTCACAAGCCAAGAATAAGAACTCTCACCAAAGGAACACCAACTCAGCCCCTCAACCCTCACACATACAGTGGCTGGACACTCCCAAACACAACTCTCCACACTCACAAGTCACATACCCACCCTCACAAGGTGTTTTGATGAAGGAACCAAGAGGAAAAACGGCTTCTTGGCCTCCAAGGGGAAGAAGGCAGCAAAGGAGCACAAGGGGGGGGGGGGGGGGGGGAGGCTGATCAGCCAAAAATTAGGGTTTTGTGCCCTTAGTTTGCATATAAATAGGCAATTGGTCACTTAAGCGCAGTATTAGCCTTAATAGCAACGCAAAAGATATTGATCCCGAACTTTGGAATCTAAACCTACACATTTTTCTAAGATTTGTCATATTTTTATTTTATTTTTCGGAGCACCTTTCCGGTACGCGCTTTTCCATAGCCAGTATCAGTTCTGGCATCAGATTACATTATTTTGACTTGAAACTTGTTTTACAAGTCCTACATAATATTCTAGTAATTATCATGCATTCGTTATAATTTTCCGGGATACTTTTCCGGTACGCATTTATACCGGGTAGCAGAACCGGTATCTGCGCTTTTCTTCCGAAAAGCGACTATCAGCATTTTTACTCACTCAGTATAATTATTTAAGCCCAATAATAATTATTAAGGTCAATTATGGAATCATTTCCTAATTATCATAATTAATTCACTAATTACCTTAATTAGCGGTGCGGGTTCTTACACATAGGACCTGTGCTGAAACACCCCAGCAAAATGGGGTGGTTGAGAGGATGAATAGGACAATCTTAAATAAGGTAAGGTGCATGCTTGCTGAATCTGGTCTAGGCAAGGTGTTTTGGGCTGAGGCTGTTGCTACAGCCACCTATGTGATAAATAGGTGTCCCTCCTCCACCATAGACTTTAAGACCCCAATGGAACTTTGGTCAAATAAGCCACCCAATTTAAGTCACCTAAAACCCTTTGGGTGTCTTGCCTATATGCATATTAGGCAAGATAAATTGAGTCCTAGAGCCTTAAAGTCTGTCTTTATAGGCTATCCCCTTGGTGTAAAAGGTTACAAGCTTTGGCTTGTAGCTGAAAGAAAGTGTGTTGTTAGTAGAGATGTTATTTTCAAAGAAAATACTTTCTACAAAGACATTATGAGTGAGTCCAGTTCTTCTCAACCACCTGGAACCTTGCAGTTTGAGGTGGAGCAAGCTGCCATACCTGGGCAGCATGCTGATGGTGAAGAATTGAGGGAACAGCCTGCTGTTCCTAATCAACCAGAGCTTGAAACTGGCCCACTTGATGATGGTGGACAGGTTGAAGAGGGTAATGGTGATCTTGATAACTACTTGCTGTCACGAGACAGAGTTAGGAGGAATATAAGACCTCCTAGCAGGTTTGCACATGCTGATGTGGTTGCATATGCCTTACAAGTTGGGGATGTGCTTGAGTTGGATGAACCTGCTACATTTAAAGAGGCTATGAGAGTGGAATCCAAGGATAGCTGGCTGAAGGCTATGGATGATGAAATGGACTCTTTAAAAAGAAATAACACCTGGGTTCTGGTGGAGAGACCAAAGAAAAAGAGAGTAATTGGTTGTAAGTGGATTTATAAAAGAAAACCTGAGATACCTGGAGTAGAACCAGCTAGGTTCAAGGCTCGGGTGGTGGCAAAAGGGTATTCCCAGGTAGAAGGAATTGACTACAATGAGATTTTCTCACCTGTAGTCAAACATGTATCAATAAGGTTGATGCTATCTGCTGTTGCTACCTATGATTTAGAACTGGAGCAGCTTGATGTCAAGACTGCCTTCCTCCATGGCAACATTGATGAGCAAATCTATATGGAATAGCCTGAGGTCTTTATTAAGAGGGGAACAGAAAACATGGTGTGCCTGCTCAAGAGATCATTATATGGTCTCAAACAGGCACCCAGACAATGGTATAAACGTTTTGATGATTTTGTTTTATCAAAAGGTTTTGTTAGAAGTAACTTTGATCATTGTGTCTACTTTAAAAATCTGCATGATGACTGTTACATTTATTTGTTGATATATGTGGATGATATGTTGATTGCATCTAAAAACTTAAGTGAAATAAATTCTGTTAAGAATATGCTTAAAAAGGAATTTGAAATGAAATTTCTTGGCCCAGCCAAAAGGATTCTTGGCATGGAAATTACAAGGACGAGGGGAGATAGACATCTATCTCTATCCCAGTCTGAGTATGTGAAGAAGGTTCTTAGAATCTTTGAGATGCATCAATCCAAGTCAGTTAAAACTCCATTAGGTGCTCAATTTAAACTCAAAGCTGTCTCTCGAGAATTATCTCCTGAAGAGACAAAGTATATGTCATTGGTTCCCTATTCAAATGCTGTTGGTTGTCTAATGTATGCTATGATTGGCACAAGGCCAGACATAGCATATGGAGTTAGTATGATTAGCAGGTTTATGAGTAAACCTTGCAAAGATCACTGGAGTGCAGTTAAATGATTATTTAGATACTTAAATGGGTCTATTAACTGTTGCTTGAATTTTTCTGCATCTGATTCAAATAATTTTAATATTGTTGGATACTGTGACTCTGATTATGCTGCTGATCTAGATAAAAGACGGTCACTAACTGGTTTTGTGTTTACTGTGGGAGGTAATGTGGTGAGCTGGAAATGCAATCTTCAGCACATTGTAGCATTATCAACAACAGAAGCTGAATATGTGGCATTGACTGAAGCTGTCAAGGAAGCCATATGGTTGAAAGGTATAGTAGGTGAGTTGGGTTTAGGTAAGGACCCACCAAAGGTAAATTGTGACTCTCAAAGTGCAATGCATCTTTCTAAAAATTCTGCATTCCATGAAAGAACAAAACATATAGATGTTAGGCTTCATTTCATTAGGGAGATAATAGCTAGTGAACAAGTAATTGTTGATAAAATTTCTGGCATTATTAACCCTGCAGATATCTTTACTAAATCTGTACCTGTTAGCAAATTTAGAGATGCTCTAGGTTTGCTAAAAATTGAACCACCATGATCATGCATTGCATATGGGCCTATGGGTTAAATGCCTATTCCAAATCTGATATCTTCTTACTTGTTTAGTTATATGTTTAGAAAATTAGGTGGAGTTTTGTTGTATGTATTTTATCCAAACATATTATTGGGCTATCTCTGTTGTTTTTTGCTCTCATTCACATTGGGCTTCATATGTGTGCTTGGCCCAACATTTTGCCAGCCTCATTCGTTGCTGCAGCCCACTCGAGTGTGTGTAACCCTTATTTGGAACGGCGTCGTTTTGAATGAGTTGCTGATTAATATCTCTTGTGGCTGAGGCAAAACGTATCAGTGTGTGAGTGTGGCTGTTAGGTCTTTTCAGATGAAAAGCTTTCTCTCTCTCTTCCTTCTTGAATGTTCTTGCGAGTTAGGGTTAGTGTGAGGGAGAGACTTTGTCCAGATCTGGCTTATAGAGTGAGTAACTCGGTTAGCTGCAGTGGAGAACCTTGTTCATCTCAACAAGGTGATTCTGTTGATCGGTGTATATTCTCGGTTGGAGCTCAAACGGTGGAGTGGTTGCTAAATCAGGAGGATCGGTGGAGCTAACGGTGCTTAGCTTGTAGATCCGGTGATAGGAACTACGTTTCCTATGCTGTCCTATGACGATTGGTGACATCTTCTTCATCTTCTTACTCTCTGTGTTTATATTTCATCAGATCTGTAATCTTGATGCATGTTTCAAGATTTTTATTACTTGTTGAGTTGTTGTTTTCATTCGGTTTTTCCTCCACATGCTTACTTTCATATTGATGTATCTGTATGCAACAACTCTATACCTGTGATTCTTTACTTTCTGAATAAAGTGTGATATCAGAGGGTGTTTAACCCTCTTTAGGCCCCAGGACGTAGGAAACTCACTGATACTGAGTTTCTGAACCTGTAAAATCCTTGTGTTCTCTTCTTTATGCTTTCTTTTATTATTCTTCTTTTGGTGCGATCTTTATTGTTTGTGAAATACGTTCCCAAAGTTACAACATATATATTTGAACGCAACCGTGTTACGCCTATAGGAATATACTGGGCATGCATTTCCTATAAACATTAATGTCCATCGATTGTGCTAATAATTATATTTACGGAACGAGTGGAAAAGATAATTGGCAATCATATTTTGGGCAACCGTGTTATCTTTTCAAAGTTACGAGTGGAAAAGCTCTTTTAGTTATGTGGAGTCAATCGTGTTTGGGGCTTCTCAAAAAAGTAATTTTTATCTTTTCCTTATTTTAGAAGTTTTTTTATAAAAGTTAAAGCTATTTATATTTTTATATAAGTATTTAGTTTTTGAAAAAAATACTTGGCTTTTGATTTTTGCTTTTCTTAGAAGTTAAAATTTTTAGCTTCAGGAAGAAATATGTTTTTAGCCTTTTTTGTGACTTATGCTTTTCTTCAAAGCAAACATCCAAACGAACTAATTACGAGAAGCACTTTTTTTTTTGTAAAAAAAACAGCTTTTGAAGACAAAAAAAAACTTTAGAATAACTATAGGAGAGGCATTCACAAGAAAAAGTAATTCTAACAAAATCTAAAGGCAAGAAAAAGATATTCTAACAAAATCTAAAGGCAAGAAAAGATGAATTACATAATTCAATTTCAAAAATCCTTTTACTTTACACTTGATGCAGCTAATTGATCCTCTTGTTTGCGGAAGACAACAAAGGTTGACTTGTCTTTCGACTCTTTTCAATTGGCACCTTTGGCATTGTCCTTATGAATATATTGACAATCAACACCAATTTTCGTTCAAGTGACAACCCATTGTCTTTTTGCAAGCATAAATAGAAGTAAGAAAAGAGAAATATAAGGGGTGTTGTTACATTTGGTGCCTGCCAGGTAAAAAAAAAGCTTAAAAACTGAATATGTACAAAAATAAAAAAATAAAAAAGCTGGAAAACTAAAACTAACCTGTTTAGCAAGGAAAGGAACGTGGGAGAGAGAAGGTAAGAAGAAGGGGAAAGTCTCTGAGGTTGTGTAGTTGAGACTGAGATGGTGTTTCCCTTGATTCACTGTCTTGCAACAGAAAGAGAGAGAACGGGAGAGGTAGCGTGTAAGTTGTTGCAAAAAGTGACGAACATGGAGTGTCAGAGCACTTTTATGTTGTTTAGTCACCAAGAAGTTTGTTAAGTTTTGTGCATATGCTGTGACTAAATTAAGCAAAAGAAGTAGCCACATAGATTTATTGTCCCTTCCAAGGGATATTGTGACATATACAACATTTGGCTCCATGATAAGCGCTGCAGGAAACAGAACTAGCACCGCAATTGGAGACATATACAGCAGCAAGTTCATTGAGTTCAACTTTTCCCTGTTAAGTTGAAGTAGATGCAACATTATAAGCATTATACCATTAAAAAAGGGCTTATCCATTTCGAAAAATCTACTATTGAAAATCCCATGAGTACAGCACAAGTAACAAATTCCTGAAACATCCTAAGTAGGTTGTAAGTTTAGACAGCTAGTTCCATGTTAATATACACGTTCTGGTTTCAAACGAACACTAATACAAATAAGGTGGGGAATACCTATTGCATAGCAGATTTCAGTAATCTTAACTTTTTAGCTAAAAAGTTTTAGAAGTTATATGACAAAGAGGAAGTTATAAATCATAGAAATAGTTTAAAATATTTTACCCTTCGGAAGAAAGTAAAATGCTCTGAAGAACAGACTTGAAAGCTTTTGCAGCAGTTGCACTTAGACACATAATGAATCCAAATAAGTGAACGCCTAGCTCGCCCTGCCATCACCAAGAAAATCTTGTAGCTCATAGATGCAAAATGAATAAACAGAGGGAAAATGGGAAGGACATATGCACCAAGCAGGTCCAAAACAACTACAATTCCTTGCCAGTCACATACTAAATTATTAAATTATAATGTGGTCCTAAGAAAATACACAGAATGCCACGATAGTTGAGAGTAAATAATGAAAAAGAGCCTGATTTATGATAAGTTTTAGGTGAGGTATTATAGGAGGGGGAATATTCTTACTATCACAAAAATCCACACGACATAACAATATAAATCAATTGAACGGACTAAAATTATAGAAGATTCCATGAAAAGAAAAGAAAAACATACCCCACTAGCAATCACAACCCCAGCAAGAACAGGGACAAGAGCACCATATGTGACCCAAGCTTCTCGTTTAAGGGCAGCCAAATAGGCAAACACAGGAGTGAAGAAAGGTGTGGTTGCACCCACAGCTTGGTTGAAGGAAACAGGAAGGTACCTGAGGGAGATGTTACCCCCCACAATAGACCCACAAAAAACAATGCTCAAAGTTACAATCTTTATGAACTGGGACCTTGATTTGATCATCTGTTGAGGCACAACCTTGAAGAACACAATAAAGACATAGCGAGAACAGCACAGACAGACATTTGACACATTGTGAGGAAGATTGGGAACTTGAACCCATGACTTGAAAGAAGGTACTTGTTGAGAAGGATCACACCAATGTTTGATGAATATCGAAGGATCACAAGAAAATAGATGAAAAGGTTTTCTTTACTGTTAAAGGACATCATCTTCCCTTGTCTCCCACCACTTCCTCCCTGCATTTGGAAATTGCACATGAACATGTCATCATGTTTAACATAAAAAATAAAGGGAATATTAGAAAATATTTTATCATGTTAGAATTCAATTCTCATGTTAGTGACCCTTCTATTTGCGTTTAAAACTTTTTTTTTCCTTTTTTTTAATAAATGTGGGGTCTACCAAGAGTTGAGTCACGATATGAGAATTGAATTCTTATGTAACATGAGAAAATCAAATCCCAAAAATAAAAATGTCTCCTTTTTTGTACACTTGTTTATTTTCTTACCCCACTTTCTTTCCCTGTGCCCTTTGTTTCACTTTCGAATGATGCTTTGGATCTCATGTTGTGAGAAGCATGTGTGCTCATTGTAACTTTTGTTGGTGTCTCTGCAAACGGGAGAAAAGAAAGAATGATAGGTAGATAGATAGGACCGTGTGCTTTTGTCTGTGGAACTATTAACAATCAGGTTCTTTTATAGGGTTTCTCTTGATATCATGTGTGTTATGGACCGGTGTGAAGGCCCACGAAGTCGGTCCGCCTCAGCAACCCGGTAAGAGGCCCACACTAACAGGCCCATCATATCAACCCGGCAGAACTTGAACTCGGTACGTTACTCCAGGTAAATGCTCGAAACGGATCGTAATTAAGGAAGCATAACGTTCGGCACGTTACACCCAGTAACGGCCGACCAAGCTGTAATGGCCCCTGCGCCATTACAGCTCAGCTCCACATTTCAAACCAGAGGCAGCCCCTATAAAAAGGAGGGCTCATCTACGGTAAAGGACACATGATTAATCACTTTCACCACACTGACACCACAGTCATATTCTTTCTAGATATCAAGCTAGGTCTAGGGATATCTTCTTATTAGATACTCCTAATCAAGGCTATACGATCCAGAGTGACCAATCAGCCTGATAAGTGTTGAACATCTCTGTCCTCAGGACTGAACAATATGAGATATTATCTGTTATGTCATAAATACTTATACGGGCCCATCACTCATTACAAAAGAAGAAAAAAGGAAAGGACAACGTAATTTTCGATAAGGGCTAATAATGATTTTTCCATATTAAAAAAAACTGTTATTTATTTTTATTTATATTTATTGTAGCCATTATTTAATAATTAATTATTAAATAATGGCGAGTAATCAAAGATTGTGAAATAGAATTAACTCAAATTTTGTTAAGATGCTATTGCTAATGAGGCAAGTAGCACCAAATTAGAGGAAGTAGTATTTAATTTATGAGTTTTATATTTCTCATGTTAAATGAGAATTGAAATCTCATGTTGTAGAGATAAAAAGCATGTGAGATCCATGTGTTAGAAAAAATTAGATATAGGACCTACATCAACACGGAAATCGAACGGTGTACCTTGTTGGGCCATTATAAAGTCAGATAAAAGCTGGAGAAGATGAGGGCTTGTTGGGCCATCAAAAAGTCAGATAAAAGCTGGAGAAGATGGGGGAATAAGATGCTAGAGTCTTCCTTTCTATTGCCTATTCAAAAGTTGGCCGCAATACTCCAATATAAATGGGCTAGAGAGAAGACCTAGCCAATTATCCACAAAAGAGTATGTGTCCACTGGATCCAACCATCATGAAAAACCAGGATCACATTAAAGCCTACACTGCTGCCCAACTAGGCCCAAAAACAACAGATGCCAGAAGCCCAATTCAATATGATCACAATGGGCTAGATACAATAATATTGATTTTAAAATACAAAACTAATTAATTAATACTGCCCACAAAAAATTGTTACTACTAATGAGGCAAGTAGCACCAAACTAGAGGAAGTAGTATTTAATTTATGAGTTTTATATTTCTCATGTTAAATGAGAATTGAAATCTCATGTTGTAGAGATAAAAAGCATGTGAGATCCATGTGTTAGAAAAAATTAGATGTAGGACCTACATCAACACGGAAATCGAAGGGTGTGTAGGAAAGTTTGAATTCTCATGTTAAATAAGAAATATAAAACCATTAATTTATTCCTTGAAAGTAGTAATCACTAATTACAACAATATCAATTTATTAGGTGATGAAATCTTGGTGTGTAAAAATTGTATTTGTATTTTATAAAAAAAAATAAGAAAAGAAAAGAAAGAAAAATATATTTTGAAAAGAAAAGAAATAATAATTTGTGATTTAAATTCAAAAAAAAAATCTACAAAAGTAATTATTAATAAGGAAAAGAAAATAAAGATTTGACTCGTAATTTTTATCAATGTGAAGATTTTGTATTAATAAAGGAAACAATTAAATAAATATTTTTTTATGTATATTTATATTTTTAATGTCCTCAAAATCTTAAAGCCAACAGGAATGGTAGAAGTAAAGGCACCATCATACAAAAATAAAATAATATAATTGGCTTGATATGCTAAATGATATTACCAACAAGAATGATAAGGGGAACGACTTCAAATTATTGAAAAGAAATAAGCGATGAATCAAATGAAGAGTATAATGGATTAATTATACCACTTATAGATGATTGTGATAAATCTTAAGTAATTAATCACGAATATGATTATAAAACACCAAATAATAATAAATCAGAGTTATGATTGTGTGTACCTTGTTGGGCCATAATAAAGTCAGATAAAAGCTGGAGAAGATGAGGGCTTGTTGGGCCATCATAAAGTCAGATAAAAGCTGGAGAAGATGAGGGAATAAGATGCTAGAGTCTTCCTTTCTATTGCCTATTCAAAAGTTGGTAGCGATACTCCAATATAAATAGGCTAGAGAGAAGACCTAGCCAATTACCCACAAAAGAGTATGTGTCCACTGGATCCATCCATCATGAAAAACCAGGATCACATTAAAGCCTACACTGCTGCCCAACTAGGCCCACAAATAACAGATGCCAGAAGCCCAATTCAATATGATCACAATGGGCTAGATACAATAATATTGATTTTAAAATACAAAACTAATTAATTAATATTGCCCGCAAAAAAAAATTCTAACATTCTCCCAAAATGACGTCGTTTTGGTATTGAAATCTTAAAATATTGCTATTCATTGCCTTGAATACACATGCATGAGCTTCAGCATTAGCATTTGTAAAAATTTGTTACATCATTTGTTGCTAGCAAACCATGAGAATACATTTCTTGAGCTCCTGCATTAGCATTTGTAAAAAATTTATTGAAGAATATATATATATATATATATATATATCATAGCAATTTGCAAGATATGCAGTTTTCACCATTATATTACATTAGGTAAAAGAATATATTTTCATTTAGTTTTCAGTTCCCTTATGATTTTTGGTTTCGTTATTTGTCTAGTTCAACAAGTCAGCAGTTTATGACATATCTATAAAGCTATGTTTATAAAGAATGATCAAATGGATTAAAACAAGGACTTATCAATGAACATGCTTAAATACCACTTAATGACTCAATCAAGTGGCAGAACAGAAGAGAAAAAGGGGGTATGAAAAGTATATTGTCCAATACCAACTGAATCACTCCTCTTCCCATACCAGCACATAATTCATTCATTTCATGAATAAATCAGCCTATGATCATACATATGTATCCGCACAAGCATTTTACTTGCAACTAAATCAATTTTAATAAATGAAACAGCAAAAGAAAGGTCATTCAGAGCTGAATTGAACAATTTCATTGGTTATACTTATATGTTACACATCCAAAGAAATCCTACATCGATCGCAGGTTTCTATTTCAATCAAACAGGTAAAAGTACCCTTTTGACAGTTTGTGACAGGCCAGTACCTCAAAATTCCTCTAACAACAACTCCTCGAAGCATAGGCTCCTTTTGCACAAACTGTGATACGCAGTATGCCAGTTGCCTATGGTACACTTGCATCCCCTTGGTCTTGTGCAGAGGAATCAGCACTCTCATGAGGAACAACTTGTGCTCTTCCTTGAGTGCCACGGTAAAGCCATTGATTATGGTTCCCCATATCTCGAGCAATTCTGCAATACCAGGATGTAATTGATTTCCTCGTCACAGAACGATCGGAGATGAACTTAGAATATATCTTGTGATACACATTTTTAAAACTTTCACGTTCCCTTATATCTTGTGATTCACATTTTTATTACACATTTTTAAAAATTACTTTTCAGCTATTTCTTTTTAATTTTAATTTTAATTTTAAATTACATTTAGCTTGTGCAATGAAAAGCACAAATAATTTTATAGAATTGCCCACATAACATGAATCAAATGCCTATACAAAATAATCATGGTAACATAAACATAGGTAAATATCCATGTAAAGTTAAATTATATAATTCATCCATCATAAATTTTACAACTTAAAATCCGTAATAAATTTAAATAGTCCCATTATAAATGAACATAAAAAATAATACTTACTGATGTGCGGGTGATTTGTGTATTATCACCATCTTCTTGCATTCAATTGGGGAATCAAGCTCATTTGAAATAACCCACCACAATCACATACTTGAGATTTGGACGAGAGATCTAACGGAGGTAAGTGTGATGCTAAATATTAAACCACGACACTTTGGTTACTTATTGTTTTTTTTTTCAGATTTATTATATATCTTTAGTTAAATTTAGTTCAATTCATTAAACCAATGACCCAATACCATAACTGAGTCGATGCCCGTTCATGTTTAATAAAATTGATTTAGATTCAAGAGGAAGGTTATACTTATAACCTATTTTCGTTTACAACCATATCTTAACCGTTGATTTTCGTCAATTAACGGTTATCATTTATTGCAATTAATAATTAATCAATGAGTTTGATTTACGAAAATAATAAAAGTCGATTGCCGGAAATCAACGGTTAAGATATGGTTATAAGAGATTGTAAACGAAAATAGGTCGTAAGTATAACGTTCCTCTAGATTCAATATTTAAAAAAAAAATTAGTTCTCTTAAGTCGGAATATTGACGTAAAAAATTAGTATTATATTTTTTTGTTTCCTTTTTCCTTTTAAATTAACATTTAAACACCTAATAAATTAATTACGTGTTTCAAGGAGGCGGTTTCCCTCGGATTCTCAAAGAATTCCAAGAATTTGATTGGCTATGATTTGAACCTCCGACCAAAAATCCTTAGGCCCTCAGTTGTCAGTTGAGTTTTCTTCGCAACTTCCGAGCCTTATCTTGTCTTGCTTGCTCTTCTTTTTTTAAAGAAATTGCTTCAGCAGCTTTAAAATAAAATCTTACCTTTAGCATAGCAACGATAAGAGTGAGCCTGTCGTAGTCAATACCTTCAACAACCCTTAAAACTACCTTTAAGAGTCGTATTCCGAGATCAATGTAGCTGGAGGAGGTTGTGGGAGATATCTACCGGTTATCTACCAAAGAAAAAATTAAAAATTATACTTTTGAAACAAAATAACTTTGAAAAATCATTCTGGCCCTTTTGGATTAGCTTTAAAAAAAGGGGTTTGCATTAATCATGACACAAAAAAGTTTCCTACACACAACCAAATTTGGATTTAGAGAAAAAGAAGAAAGATGAGGAGGACTCGAAAAGAAAAAGAAAGAAACAAAGAACTGGTTATGTTTCATCGAGTGTGATCACCATGTTAACACCGAACGAGGTTAGAATTGCTGAATTCCTTGAAGAAATTTCAACTATAATATTGAAATTGGAAAGTAGCTGTGTCAGCCCATTAATGTGGGGACGCGAGAAGAGAAGATCTGCCATTAGTCGTCCTCTATCCTTCCCACAAGCCAAGCCCGCACTCTGACTCTTTGACCAATTGGGATTTTTTGAGGTTTTTTTTTTAGTAAATACCCTTTTCGGTCGTCAACAAATTTCACGATGCCCGTTTTAGTCCCTAGCAAATAAAAGGTTATTCATGGGTCCATTTTAGTCCTTTTGAGGGACTAATGTGGGTCTTTTTGATTTTGTGAGGACCACGATTTCAACTAAATGGGTCCATTTTAGTCCTTCGCCGATTTGCAGAGGCAGTGCCGTGTGTGGGTAGAAGAGTTTTCTTCTTGCAGATAGCCTAGAGGATGAGGTATCTTCAGCAATGATAGAGCGTTGCAGAGGAAGTTTGGGGATACTTTTTATTCCTAGGAAATAAGATAAAGAAATGGAAAGAAAAGTAATGAAAGGAACTAATATGATTTCTACAGATACAATGTTTTTTTTTTCAAAAGAAAGAAAAATAAAGATTATTTAATTTTTCAAACTAGAAGTTAGCCGATAAAGTAAAACTAAAATTAAGTTTGTGAAATATGGTAAATCTGAATTTGCTGGAGAATAAATTAAATTGGATGAAAAGAAATGATTTTTTATTATTATTATTATTTTTATTTTTTTGATGTTATATATATATATATATATATATATATATATATATAGGGAGGATATTCTTACTACCAAAATTTACCAACTTACTACTCATCTAATCACCATTGAATCAAAGAAAAAGAATGTTAAAAAGTTTTTGAAAAAAGAGAAAATGTTGATCCAATGGTAATTAGATAGGTAGTAAGTTGGTAGTAGAAAATTCTGGTAGTAAGAATATCCCTCCTCTATATATATATGTGTGTGTTTTTTATTTTTTATTTATTTTTTAAATAGTGGGTTCACAGCAATAATAGAACTTAACACCATTCTAGTTATTCTTAAATGCTAATATGATGTACACATGTAGTCTCTCTGGGGATTATTGATCTAAAGTGAACATGCTAACTGTCTTCTGAAGATTTTGAATATGAGTGGATATTGGTATGAAAGAAATTATATACATATATTAGAGAAGCTATGGAAATCTGTCAATGGCTGAAGTATGTAATCCCTATACCAAAACATTTATTAAGTAACCTCTACATGATTCTATGGTGTATGAAAATAAGGCTAAGAATAAATACCCTAGTTGTATGATGAATACTGGTCTAATGAGAAGGTATTAAGTAGAAGACGCTGCAATAATTTCAGTTCGAGTGCTTTGCTTAATTGGTGAATAACTTGAGCTAGGAATATCGAAATTTAGCGAAACTGGTGCCATTAAAAAGCTGACTCATTAATCTATAATTCTGCAAATTTTTAGACTGTTTGAGATCTCTAGTGGTTGCAGTTCTCTTAGGAAGCTAAAAGATTGTCTTGTTTGCTGTCATAGATTACTATTTTGAACAGCCAACTTCTCGGATGGATATCTCAGCCTAGAGACCTCCAAAAAATGTGATTCCAATTACATATCAAGGCTAGATAAGTTATTATATGCCTCTAAAATATCAGATCAATTGAACAAACACGCATGGAGTTGTACAAAATGTAAGTCAACTGCCCTATTTTGCACTTCAAGCTGGACAACCAACTTGATAGCTACACATCTCATGCCTCAGGTATCCAATTCATGTGATTCTTGAGACCACAAATCAGGGAAATAAATACTTTTAGACTGGAGAGTTTCATACTTTTGGAATTTGTATGTCAAGATACGTGTAGTTGGAACCAACTCTAGGTAAAAATCAACAAAATGTTGTCATGTGTCATCTATATCCATTGTTTTCAAAAATCTATTTGTGGATCTACAGACCTCCAAAGGAGGCAAATATTATATCATTTTGAAGCCCTGGATGCCTACATTACCTTGTCAAAAGTTCAGGTCAAATGGTGAAGCTTTCGAATTATTATGATTTTTGAACTCAGATAGCTTTCTTAAGTCCACTTTAAGAAAATTATGTTTGTTTATTTTGGTGTTGTTTATATGATGGACTAGTACTAATATGTTAACATTTTAGAGCCAAATGGGGAAGTAGGAATATATGGCTAGATCTAAATTATCTGTTATTTATCTGAGCTTTATGTTAACATTTTAGCATGTGCTAGAAGCATGTATGATTGTAGGATGAGAAATGAAAGTCTTAATAACTTGTTCAGCTGTTGCAGTAAGTCCCATGTGAAGGGAAGTAAGTTAAATTTGCCAATGTTGAACAAGGAATCAAGAAGATCTCTGACAATATGTTGTTTATCTACGTTAAAATTTAATCTAATGCTCAGTTGATAAGAAATAATTTAGATCTACCTCTATCTTGCTATGGAACTAAATGATGGTAATGATACTTTGGGGATTACATCTTTTATTGCTACGTTTAAATCTTTCTCTTCTAAATTCTCTTTCAAATCCTGTCAACCATCTTCTTCTTCCATCCAAAGATATCAAGCTAAAAGTCAATCAAAAAATATCTTTAAAAGTAGAAAACTCCTTTGAAGATATCAATCAAGATCTGTATAACACCTCGGAAAATTAAATGTGAATTTATGTGATAAAATATGAGTTAGAATTGATGGATTAGTGAAAATCCGAGAATTATGGCCAAAATGGGCAAAAAGGGCAAAATGGTAAATTGCCAAAGACGTAAACCGAGGCATGAAAAATGGAGTTAGAGATTTAATATGACAAAAATAATGCTGGAAATGGAATCAGGACGGAAAATTGAGTGAGTAGGTAAAATTGTGAAAAAGTGATGAATAGTGACTTTTTAAGTGAAAGATACTGCGGTATGAGTGTACCGATAAGTGTGAAATTTTTATCAATATTTTGAGGAAAGAAAAATATGTCATGGACTGGAAAAATATGTAGATTAAGAATATATGATCAGAATTTTTATCGGAGTGAAAGTTAGATCGCGTGTGGGACCCGCGGGGCCAAAACTCACTTGACCCCACGCCTCCCTCCTCCTTTTCTTCTTCTTTTCTTCTCCCTCACCCGTAAGCCTCCCTCCTCCATTTCTAAAAGAACCCATTTCTTTCTTTCTTCACTTTGAGAGCATTTCTCCACCAAATCTTGCAAACTTTGTGTTGAAATCTATTGTAAACAACCTTCTAAAGTCATTGGTGGTACTCTTAAGCCATGAAACCACCTCCATTGCTGCGTTTTGGACAAACTCAGATCCGACCCCTTAGATGTTCTTGGAGTTTTTGGATCTCTTTTGGATTGATGGAGCCTTGGTGGTGTTCATACACTAGATGGTGAGTATATTTGTGGTATTTTTGTGGTTGATTTTGTAGATCTAGAAATTATGCTTTGAATCTTTAATCTTAGATGTGTGATGATAGAGAGCCCAAATGGAAAAATGCTATTAGATGAAAATGCCTTAGAATGATGCTTGTAAGCTAGAAATGCTATGATAAATTTTGGTGAAAAAGTTGGGTTTTTAACTTAGGAAAAATTTGTGGAAATTTCATGAAAATGGGTAAGTGATGTAATTGAATAATTGAATGGTGGACCAATGGTATAGGTTGATAATATGATTACATGATTAGTATGAATGTTAAAATGAATTGAAAAGCCTTGGGGCATACCTCTTTGAAGAATCCGAATTGTGATGAAAAGTGAGGAAAAATGATATAAAAATGATGTAGTGGAAGTTGAATGATTGAAAATGATGTTTAAATGGATGATGGTATAGTGTGGTAAAGTGGAATGAGAAGAAAGAATGTGTGATTCATGGTGTAATTGGTAAATTAATCTATAAAAGAGATTGAAGTAAAATGGTATGGAAAAAAATAGCCTTTGGCCTAAGTGATTATATGATGATTAATTGTGTAAATGAATGGTTTACATTGGAATTGTATTTATGATCATGTTGTTGATCATATAGGTTGCCTCTCTTGGACGCTTTGGAAGCGGGTAAGCTTGGAGCTTACGTTTGGAGCATGGGCTCGGTGTTGAGGTAACCATTGGAACTGGGGTTTAGCCCTTGTGTGCTCCACCACACCTAGTGGAAGGTTGTGGTTGGATTATGTGATTATGGCATTGTGTGATTGTGTGCTTGTATGCATATTGCTTGGATTTTTGTGAAAATTGTTTGGTCACTGGCCAGTTGACGTGTGTGGAGTTTGGACATCCGCTGGATCATTTCGTGACGGAGTGCCAGTTGGAATGTGCCATGGGGTCGACTCTGGGAGCGACACCAGGATGATCCAAACGGGGACATCCGCCGGATAGGGCTCATGAGGAGTTCCGGTTGGGTTTTGCCATGGAGTCTTCTCAACCATGGGAGAGGCGCCAGGATTGTCTCGGGAGTTATATGATGGAGTCCTTGAACATGAATCCATGAGTGGATGTTCTTGGGTTGTCTCCAGTTGGTGGGTGATATTGCATTGCTTGCATATTATATGATGTTATATTTGCACATTGAGTGAGCCATGGGGTGGAGAAACCTCCAGGGCCCTTGGTTTACTGAGATATATTTATATATCTCACCCCGTGTTTTGGGGCATCATTTCAGGTCAGGTTGAGCCTGGAAGAGTGGAGCATGAGGTGCACATTGGAGGCACAGTGTGTTGAGGAGTTGATTGGGACACATCTTGCATATGTTTTATGCTTTAGTCATTGATCATGAACTTATGCATGTTGAAAATGCCATGCTTTGTATGTTCATGAATACATGTTAGATTCTTCAATATGATGTATATGTATAACCTTAGAATCTATTGTATATTTGAGTGAGCATGGGACTTGTCCATTGCCACATTCATTGTATTTGAAGCCTTGGCAAGAATTGTTGTAAAATGGTCCATAATTGATGTAAAATGGCTATTGGATTAAAGACTTGTAAAGGATGCATAAATGAATGGAAATGCATGTTTGAAGGGCCTAGTGCCTACATTAGAGTATGTTTAAGTGTTGTATGGAGTACCAAGGGGTTAGGGATGGATTACACAACCTTTTTGGGGCTTAAAATGCTGTAACCTGTCATTTTGCTGCATAGTAATCGATTACCCAAGCATGGTAATCGATTACCATGCAACAGGGGACGAAATTTTAGCTACTGTCTTCACTGGTAATCGATTACTGAGGCTTGGTAATCGATTACCATGTGAGGTAATCGATTACCCAAGGTTGGTAATCGATTACCAGAACAGAGGAGGTCAAAATTTGGCTACTGCCTCATTTTTGACAGGTGGTAATCGATTACCACCCACTGGTAATCGATTACCACAGTGTAAATTTTGAAAATTTGAGTTTTTCTAGACTAAAAGAAAGGGGTTTAACTTGATGGGTAGAACTCCACATGGTACGTGGTTTGAAGCCACGCGTAGCTAATGTAAAGGGGTAGAACATGGTAAGATCTGAAAGTAATTTGATGGGTTTAAAGGAGTTGAATAAAAACAAAGATTGTGATGTTAGTAAACTGAATGCTTCCGCGTATTGCACTTACGATTATAGTGTTGTTTTAATTGATTACGGAAAAGGTTCTAGTTATGAAAAGGAATATGATAAAAGAAAAATTTTGCCCGTAATTTAATTAACCCAATTACTGTGATTGTAACTGCGCTTAATATCATAATCAATGTTAACAATACCGGTACGTAACGGGCTGTTACATTTTATGGTATCAGAGCAGTTTCATTAGGGAACTCTGATGATTGTGTAATTGAGGTGAGTGTTGTATAGTTGTACGTAGACTCTTATTGACTGCTACACATGTGATTCCTTAGTTTGGGCCTGATCAACCCATTTCTTTGTGTTCAATGTGTGGTCAGTATAAGATGCCTTCGTGACAACCCTGGAGCACCAATGCCAGTCCTTAGGCTAAGGTGGTGGGTGCAGTGTTGACTGCCCCACGAATGGATATGTTAGTAAGTGAATTTGGTGTAATTGAGGACTTAGTGAGAATAAATTGTGATACTGTCATTGAGGACTTAGTGAGAATGAAATTGAGAGAAGATGTATAACCATTTTGGGGTAGAATGCTACCATAGTTGAATGTGGTCTTGTGGTGAGTAAGTGTGATTGATTTGAATTAACATTATGATGATGATATTGGTATGGTGATGTTGGTAGTCTTTCCTAAATGTATGGGAGTTAGAACAATTGAGTATATGTGGAATTAGTGGTATATCTTTGATGTGGTAGGGGAATAGGAACCCCGATGAATTTGTGAAAAAAAAATTGAATATGAGTGCTTATATGCAATATTGGATACCTTAGGGTAAAGTTATAAGGTTACAAGACCCTTGATGAGGGCATACACTTGGATGACTTAAGATGTTTGAATGTAGAAGCAAATTGAGATTCAAAATCAAAATTTGGATTGAGGATGGTGAGAAGCTTAAAAGAACTATGGAAATGATGTGTTGGATAATTCAATGTTGAAATTGGGACTTTAGTCCACGATGAGTTAATGTTGGCTTAATCTAAGTGAGAATGTCATATGTATAAAAAGTAAAATATAAGAAGTTGAGGAAATTGCCATGTATGGCGTTGGATGAAATTGATTGAAAGTATGAGAGTCCATAAGTTAAGGATGGTTGGACTTAATAAATGTGAGGTGAGAAAACATAACTGAGTGTGGTGTAGTAATGGTACTAAGATGCTTCCATAATGTTGTGGAGCATTGCAAATTGAGGATGTGGCTTAACAATATGGGGATAATAACCCTGTGATGGCTAAACGCCAATATGTATATATATGTATATATATATGTTTTGTGAAGGCCGGGGTGCCTAATTTATATGTGTGTTGTAATGAACTAGAAAAAATTATTTTTGGTAAAAGAGTAATGATGTAAGTGAAATTCCCTATGATGGGAAAGGTTGGAAGAGATTGTCTCTTTGGAGTGTCATTAGATGCTCAATGTGGTATAGGATTCGTGATGGAGTCCCGGTGTGCAAGTTATACCATGGCACACATGTTGGTAAGAATGTGACAATTAAAATTGTCCTGGGTTTCCCTTTGTGGATTGAATCCTAAGAGGTGTTGCTCTTGGAAGTCCCAGGCGAGCACTGCTCGAAGTTGATAATGTATCTGGTGGTCCTGATGCGCTAAATGCATGGACTAGTATGGAAGGGCACCCTTGGTGTCATAGTGAAATATTGAGAGTAAAGTGATGATATGTTAAGGAAGTGGATCTTCCACAGTGTTGAGCATGGTTGATATGAGTCATGAGGGACAATGGATTAGGACTGTACCAAACATGGGTACTGTAGGAATTGAAAGTTTTGTGTCAAAATATGAAAAAGATGTCGAGATCATGTGAGGAGGATTATTCCATGGACGAAGACTAATGACTAGCCAAGTGAAATGAGTAGATTGTTGAGAAAAGAATCATATTGGAAAGTTATAGTGGATGGTGCAATAGTAAGATATAACTAGTATACCACTATATATCTTTATAGGACTCTGTTTGCCGTTATATACGGATTTGATGTGAATGTGTTTATTTGTGTTGCTATCTCCGTATGGATTATGTTCCCGGAGATTATTATTATCTTGTATAAGTAATGTAGTGTGAGGTAGAACCTTGAGTTAGTGGGACTGTTAGTACAGCCGTTGGCATGTTACCCCTTCTTGCGTGAATTATAAGGACAGATTCTCTGATTGGTGGGGCATTGCACCTGGGGCCCTTAGGACAGCAAGAGCTCGAGGGGTTAAACCTAAGGATGTTCTTACCC
This sequence comes from Gastrolobium villosum, assembly GCA_032173675.1. Classification (NCBI taxonomy): domain Eukaryota; kingdom Viridiplantae; phylum Streptophyta; class Magnoliopsida; order Fabales; family Fabaceae; genus Gastrolobium; species Gastrolobium villosum. The sequence continues at coordinate 13,037 of JAVKPL010012515.1, read as the reverse complement.
ATTGCATTAGAGGATTGTATCTTGTGAGGAACGCAAGAGGTGAATTTGGATAACTGTAAGTGAACAGTAATATGCCTAATATGATGAAATGTGAGAGGTGCCATGAGATGATAGTTTGAATTATGAAATTGAGCACTCGGAGATGTGCATGAGTGTATACCAAGTGTGGTAGTATGGAATTATGACTTTACGGAAATTGTGAAATGAATTATTGGATTATCACCCTAGATGAAGGGAATGGAAAAATTGATTAGTGATGATGGATTGAGTCAAAGTTTTATGGAAAGGCTTGTGATGGTGAGATGTTAAGTTAAGTTGGTGGCCTGATTGGCCAAGGATGTTAATAAGGGATTAATTGTGATTTATTCAAGTAAGAAGGTGTGATGCTAGCTATTAAATCGAATGGTGTTCGGTGAAATGAAATGTTGACATCTTTACCCTGGTGGTAGAGTCACTGATGAAGTTGTATGGGTGCAAGTTATAGTGAGAGATGTGTTGAAAATACACAATGTGGATGTTGTTATTGACTAGGTACCAAGATATATGGTTGAGTGTGCTAGTAGTACTGTGAATAGTCCGAGAGACTTGTGTAGTAGCCAATATGAAATTATGAAAGTAATGATAGTGGTGGATTTAGTCCTTGTGGCATGATAAATAGGCTTTGAAAATCCCTATATGATGGGACAGGTATGAGAGAAAGTGAGATGATATGTGATCTTGTAATGTTACATACAAATTGAACGAAATGATAATGAAGGAGAAATGTATAGAATGAAACACAGGTGGAATTGATAACATGAGTATGGAACGGTAATTAAAGAAAAATTGTTAGTGGAGATCTTAGGCATTGTTGCCTTTAATGTGAGGAATCCATGATGAACTAGGTGTAAGTGGAGATGATTAATTGAAAAGGTAATTATGATTTAGTGTATAAAATTCAGGAGTGGATTCGTGATCGAAAGCTTTGAAATGACTGATGTGAGGTATGAATTGTAATGTGTGGTCCATTGGGGACCAGATGAAGGTCTTGAGAAAAAGATTCGCCATTGTGTTTTGGTGAAGTTGGTGGACTTGTAAGGATAGATTGAATGTTGAGCACAAAGATGGTGCTTGTAAAAGGTAAAGTGTTGAGGTGAAATGGTACGTTATAGGTTAAGAACATGAGAAAAGAAAAGTGTGTACATATGAGTTGTGGCTAAATGCCAAAAATGAGGATTTATCCATCAGAAAATAAAAGTATAGAGAGTGAGAACTGGAGGACTACTCGGTGAATTGCACTGAGGGGCTGTGAGATTCCATAATAGTGTTTAATGTGGAATACGAAATGTGGAAAGATTAATGATGAGAGTTAATAATTCTTAGGAATCAAAAAGCAAAGAAAGATAATTGTGACTGTAATGTGTCAGTAAGTAATGGTTGCCTGTGTGGCACAGATTGAACAAAGTGTGATATGACCCTATGAGTATACTTATTGAAGCATTAATTAGGTGGGAAAACCTGCCAAGAGAAATTATGGGCTATATGTGCTAGGTAGCCGGACTTGTGAAAAGGAAATTGAAAAGAAATTGAAAGAAATTGGCTTGGTAAAGCATAAATAGTGCACAACTGTGTGGTGCGCTCCGGTTGTTCACATGTGGTGTCGTCGGTTGAGATTGAGATTGGGAAGGACCTGAGGTCTCCCATTGGGCCTTTGAAAGGCAAGACCATGGTGAAATGTGGCTGAGAAGCCAAAAGATAGAAATGTAAACAATTATTTTGGTGTCCGCGCACTGATGGAGCTTCTTGGGTACGGGGGACTGAGATTCTCTGGCTGTATCCCGAGTTAGCATATGTGCATAGTTGATTTTGCGGACAAAATTCCTAAAAGTTGGGGTGAATATAACACCTCGGAAAATTAAATGTGAATTTATGTGATAAAATATGAGTTAGAATTGATGGATTAGTGAAAATCCGAGAATTATGGCCAAAATGGGCAAAAAAGGCAAAATGGTAAATTGCCAAAGACGTAAACCGAGGCATGAAAAATGGAGTTAGAGATTTAATATGACAAAAATAATGCTGGAAATGGAATCAGGACGGAAAATTGAGTGAGTAGGTAAAATTGTGAAAAAGAGATGAATAGTGACTTTTTAAGTGAAAGATACTGCGGTATGAGTGTACCGATAAGTGTGAAATTTTTATCAATATTTTGAGGAAAGAAAAATATGTCATGGACTGGAAAAATATGTAGATTAAGAATATATGATCAGAATTTTTATCGGAGTGAAAGTTAGATCGCGTGTGGGACCCGCGGGGCCAAAACTCACTTGACCCCACGCCTCCCTCCTCCTTTTCTTCTTCTTTTCTTCTCCCTCACCCGTAAGCCTCCCTCCTCCATTTCTAAAAGAACCCATTTCTTCCTTTCTTCACTTTGAGAGCATTTCTCCACCAAATCTTGCAAACTTTGTGTTGAAATCTATTGTAAACAACCTTCTAAAGTCATTGGTGGTACTCTTAAGCCATGAAACCACCTCCATTGCTGCGTTTTGGACAAACTCAGATCCGACCCCTTAGATGTTCTTGGAGTTTTTGGATCTCTTTTGGATTGATGGAGCCTTGGTGGTGTTCATACACTAGATGGTGAGTATATTTGTGGTATTTTTGTGGTTGATTTTGTAGATCTAGAAATTATGCTTTTAATCTTTAATCTTAGATGTGTGATGATAGAGAGCTCGAATGGAAAAATGCTATTAGATGAAAATGCCTTAGAATGATGCTTGTAAGCTAGAAATGCTATGATAAATTTTGGTGAAAAAGTTGGGTTTTTAACTTAGGAAAAATTTGTGGAAATTTCATGAAAATGGGTAAGTGATGTAATTGAATAATTGAATGGTGGACCAATGGTATAGGTTGATAATATGATTACATGATTAGTATGAATGTTAAAATGAATTGAAAAGCCTTGGGGCATACCTCTTTGAAGAATCCGAATTGTGATGAAAAGTGAGGAAAAATGATATAAAAATGATGTAGTGGAAGTTGAATGATTGAAAATGATGTTTAAATGGATGATGGTATAGTGTGGTAAAGTGGAATGAGAAGAAAGAATGTGTGATTCATGGTGTAATTGGTAAATTAATCTATAAAAGAGATTGAAGTAAAATGGTATGGAAAAAAATAGCCTTTGGCCTAAGTGATTATATGATGATTAATTGTGTAAATGAATGGTTTACATTGGAATTGTATTTATGATCATGTTGTTGATCATATAGGTTGCCTCTCTTGGACGCTTTGGAAGCGGGTAAGCTTGGAGCTTACGTTTGGAGCATGGGCTCGGTGTTGAGGTAACCATTGGAACTGGGGTTTAGCCCTTGTGTGCTCCACCACACCTAGTGGAAGGTTGTGGTTGGATTATGTGATTATGGCATTGTGTGATTGTGTGCTTGTATGCATATTGCTTGGATTTTTGTGAAAATTGTTTGGTCACTGGCCAGTTGACGTGTGTGGAGTTTGGACATCCGCTGGATCATTTCGTGATGGAGTGCCAGTTGGAATGTGCCATGGGGTCGACTCTGGGAGCGACACCAGGATGATCCAAACGGGGACATCCGCCGGATAGGGCTCATGAGGAGTTCCGGTTGGGTTTTGCCATGGAGTCTTCTCAACCATGGGAGAGGCGCCAGGATTGTCTCGGGAGTTATATGATGGAGTCCTTGAACATGAATCCATGAGTGGATGTTCTTGGGTTGTCTCCAGTTGGTGGGTGATATTGCATTGCTTGCATATTATATGATGTTATATTTGCACATTGAGTGAGCCATGGGGTGGAGAAACCTCCAGGGCCCTTGGTTTACTGAGATATATTTATATATCTCACCCCGTGTTTTGGGGCATCATTTCAGGTCAGGTTGAGCCTGGAAGAGTGGAGCATGAGGTGCACATTGGAGGCACAGTGTGTTGAGGAGTTGATTGGGACACATCTTGCATATGTTTTATGCTTTAGTCATTGATCATGAACTTATGCATGTTGAAAATGCCATGCTTTGTATGTTCATGAATACATGTTAGATTCTTCATGTATATGTATAACCTTAGAATCTATTGTATATTTGAGTGAGCATGGGACTTGTCCATTGCCACATTCATTGTATTTGAAGCCTTGGCAAGAATTGTTGTAAAATGGTCCATAATTGATGTAAAATGGCTATTGGATTAAAGACTTGTAAAGGATGCATAAATGAATGGAAATGCATGTTTGAAGGGCCTAGTGCCTACATTAGAGTATGTTTAAGTGTTGTGTGGAGTACCAAGGGGTTAGGGATGGATTACACAACCTTTTTGGGGCTTAAAATGCTGTAACCTGTCATTTTGCTGCATAGTAATCGATTACCCAAGCATGGTAATCGATTACCATGCAACAGGGGACGAAATTTTAGCTACTGTCTTCACTGGTAATCGATTACTGAGGCTTGGTAATCGATTACCATGTGAGGTAATCGATTACCCAAGGTTGGTAATCGATTACCAGAACAGAGGAGGTCAAAATTTGGCTACTGCCTCATTTTTGACAGGTGGTAATCGATTACCACCCACTGGTAATCGATTACCACAGTGTAAATTTTGAAAATTTGAGTTTTTCTAGACTAAAAGAAAGGGGTTTAACTTGATGGGTAGAACTCCACATGGTACGTGGTTTGAAACCACGCGTAACTAATGTAAAGGGGTAGAACATGGTAAGATATGAAAGTAATTTGATGGGTTTAAAGGAGTTGAATAAAAGAAAGATTGTGATGTTAGTAAACTGAATGCTTCCGCGTACTGCACTTACGATTATAGTGTTGTTTTAATTGATTACGGAAAAGGTTCTAGTTATGAAAAGGAATATGATAAAAGAAAAAGTTTGCCCGTAATTTAATTAACCCAATTACTGTGATTGTAACTGCGCTTAATATCATAATCAATGTTAACAATACCGGTACGTAACGGGCTGTTACAATCTGGATAACTGAGAAATTCTCATAATTCCAACAAACGAATTGTACAAACCTGAAGGAATTTTTTTTCGAAAATCTGACTACATCATCAGAATAGTAGAAAGAAATATCCCACTAAATATTGAATTTGAAGAATTTAGACTCCTTTCAAACTCATGTATACAAACTCACAAACAAAGTTATAATTATCTTCACATCGGATGTGTCCAAGGGGCAATCGAACCCCTTGTAATTGAAGGGCTCAATGCCTCTGTCCTATTATGCCTCCGTGACACAAGGCATAACAAATTCACAGATTCTATACTTGGAACTATTGAAACAAGCCTAACCAATGGACCAATCTTTTTCAATTGTTATCCTGACATAATGGTTAGCCTTCAAGATAGAAATATATTTGATGTCTTAACATTGAACGTTGAGACAAGTGGTCTGGACATAAAATCCGAATCTATCCCAGCAGCTCTACTCATTAGGATTTAGAATAAGGTATTTAATTATTCCATCTCTTGGGTTTATAAACCCAAGAAAACTAGAGAAACTACTTTGTTCCTCACTGACATGTCTAAAGCAAACGTCACTGTGCCTTAAACCATCCGCCGGACTGATGTAGTCCTTCCAGAAAAATGGAGACTCGAGAAGGCAACACCTGCTCAAACTAGGGCCACTCCAAACTTTACAGAAATCAAGTAGTTCCTAAATGGTGCTGTTGGAATCACCTTTGATAGACGAATTTCTTATAGCTCTATGAGTTCATCCATATCTGTTCATATAACACCTCATAATTCTAAATTAAATAATTAAAGTGTTAGTGAGAAATTAAGTGAGGATTAGTGAAAATCCCAAAGATTAGGCCAAAATACAAAGAAAGGGCAAAACGGTAATTAGCCAACACACAACCCTAGGAAGATAAAAATTGAGCAGGAGGTCTCAGATGATAAAAATAAGCCTGGAAATGGATTCAGAATGAAAAATTGAGTGGATAGGCAAGTTTCAGAAAAATCAGTGAATAGTGTTTTTCGCGGGTAAAAATACCGCAGTCAGATTGCACCGTAAAATGTGCCAGTGGAATTTTGAGCTCTATGTTTCAAATATTGATTTTAAATGGTCCATAGAAATAGGAAATATGATTTCTGATAATATTTGAGGGATTTAAGTCAATTTGTGGAAGTTTGTCAACGGAGCGCGCTGTACCTTAAAGCAGTTTTTCCGAACAACCGGAAAGCTCCAAATTTATCTGAGGGAGTAAAATTAAAGGATTTTGTTAAGATGAAAAATTATAATTTCTCATTAGGTTTTTAAATTGTGAATTTTAGTGATGATCGGAGGGAAATTCGGGTGAGTTTTAAATCACGTGGGATCCGGTACCCACTTAAAGTCAAATAAACACTTAAGTTTACTATTCATCTTCTCTTTATGCCATTCTTCTCCTCCCCAAACCGCATCCAGCCCATTCCTCTTCATCTTTGTGCAAATTTTCTTCCTTTCCATAAGTCAAGCTATAATCCACCAAATTCAACAAAGTTTGTGTTGAATCTTGATGGAAAACACCTCCTGAACCCATTGGTACCATTATTGAGTCTTGAAATTGAGTGTGGAGGGAGATCTACCACTGTATAGGCCACGGTTTTTCATGCTAAGTATGGGTTCATGTTGCTTTCAAATGCTCCAATGGTGGAGTATACTTAGGTGGAGCCTTAAACTGTTCAATTGGGTGAATTATTTCAACATTTCATTGGTTAAATTTTGAGTTGTGATAATTGACCCTAAAGAGGGATTTTGTGATATGTGGTGTTAGAGAGCTCAAATGGAAAATGTCTATTAGATGATAATGTCTTAGAATGATGTATTAATGCTAGAAATGCAATGAAAATTCTAAGCGAAAAAAATGGATTTTAACTTTGAAAAAAATTGGTGCATGAAATGGATTTTTGAGTTTTATGTTAATGTGTGGTATAGTGAATTGTAGTGTGATTATATGATGATAGGAAGTGATTATGTGAGTTGTGGGCCATAGGAATTGATTGGGAATCCTTGGTTTGGACTCACCAAGATTCGGCCATTGATGTATAATTGAGCAAATTGGTGTTTTAGAACACTTTGGTGTTGTGTTGTGTGATGGAAAAGTTATTAGATGGGTTGTGTGGTGATTGGCATGAGGAAGAATCAATGTAAAAATAATAAGTGTTGAAAGTGGCAAAATGTGCCTAAAGTGTAATAATTCGCAAAACGTTGCGTAAAAGTCATAAAAGTTATTAGATGGGTTGTGTGGTGACCCAGGGTCGTGGTGTGTTATCCGGATAGGAGCACACTAGGTTGTCTCGGGTGTATATGGTTGGAAGGGGTACCTTGGTGGGTTGTTCTCTGAACACGCCAGGGGTAGTACCCATAGGCGTATAGCCGAGGACATAGCGTGGTATTGGTAGCTACCATCCCGCATGTCGTAGTTATTCTGATATATTCCCCCTTTCTCTAAATCCCTTGCTTTATCCCGTTTTATAACAGTGGTGTTGTTTTTATGCTATTGGTATACATCGAAGTGAACCATTGGGCGGAATTTTCTCCAGAACCTCTTGGTTACTGAGATATATCCGTATATCTCACCCCGTCTCGGGGCATTTATTTCAGGATGTACCAGTGGACACGGAGCAGCGGGCAAGAAGCCTGCATGATGACGAGTGGAGCAGTGGTGCATAGTTGGCATTTTGGTGGTCATTTGGCCTAGGCTAGACTTAGAGCATGAACATGTATATGTATGTAGGAGGAGTCCATTAGCATTATGTTCGTGTTATTTTGTCTAAGTTTAGCTTTCATGTCATTTTAGTTTATGGATTTATTTGGCAAGTGAAGTTGTAATATGTAAATATTTGTAGTTTAAAGTTAAAGTTGTAAATGTAAATGTAATCCAGTATTGTAAATGTACCATGGATGTATGTAATATGATGGAAGGGCTTTAGGCCTATTGTAGGTTCATGATTATCTGCATTATGGTTTATGCATGAAATTAATGTTAGTGATTGAAACTATAAAGGAATTGAAAGTAAATTGTTTATGTTTTAAGTGTATGTTGGATTGGGTTGTAAGTGCCCCACGGCGTTGTTGGACCTTGTGTGTGCCACCCATTGGATTTTGCTGGATTTCAGGTGTATTAGTGATGTTAAACAGCTCATGCAAATTTGGGGATTTTAGGAAATACAAAGGAAACTCTGGCGAATTTTCTGTAGAATTGGCAGTTTTTTTGGGTGAACTTTGGAAGAGTGTATCTCTCTCCATAGTGGTCCGATTGGGACGTGCCATACGCCATTTTGAAGCTTAAGATGTCCCCTACATACATTTGCTTTGATAATGTAATTGATGCACGCAGTGAGGCAGAGAAGCTACCCAAGGAGATTGGGATTCCAAGAAATGCTACGCAGACTTATGTAAAGGCCACTAAGGAGTTACAGTGTGTATTAGATGACATAAGGGAGCTGTGCTTTAATCCTAACCGAAAATTTGATGAACTTACACCTTCAGTGCCTTAGTTAGCAGGAGATGAGGAGCGAAAATAGATTAGGCACTGTACTCATACTTGATGTAATGATATATATACATAATATCTTTCTTTGTTATATTAATAGATTTTTTGAAATTGCTTAATTTCAATTTGCTTAAAAGCTTCCAGCCACTGAAGGTGATAAAGAAAATTGCTTTATTGTTTCTTAGCATTGCCAGCCACTGATAAAATAAATCGGTAATACTTTTGTTATTTATTCGCATGAATTGTACAAAAAATTCAATCACGTGGTGAAGAAATCTAAAAAAATAAATTGAAGGATAGCCATAAAATTTTCTCATGCTGAGTGAAAATTTTAAGAAGAAAACATCATTTTCTGAATGTCTATGATCCATTTCATGTTATCAGATTCTATCAGATGGATATGGATTTGCCTGTGAAATTGGAATGACATAACTCACATTTCGGCATGGAAAAAGTGAATAAACAGTGAGGAAAAAGCCCCAATTGCCCACTGGCAATTGGAAGCTTCTTGAAGTACCAATAGAAATATATCCCTCGATTTGTTTTCCACAACTATAGCTCTAAGACTGTACTAAAGAAAAATAAAAAGAAAAAGATAACTACATATTTGGATGTTGGTTAGTAATATATTTGGACAACCTTTTTATTTTTCCTTTAACTGCATATTTTCTAAATGACAAACCATGTGAGTTTTCTCATACACGAGTGCTATTCAGTAATCACATAGACATGTCTAGTCCATCACATGATTATTTTCATTTATTAATAATTTGACTAGAGTCTCCACCCTTGCCAAGACTTGCAGATTGAAATTGATTTGACATCCATACCATCAAAGTACTACTCCTCTCACACTATAATTTCCTTTTATCTACTTGCAAGCTATATCTTTTTGTTTTACCCACTTTAATATTTGCAAAAGAATCATTTCCAAACTGATTTTCTTGTTTTTTTTTTTTTTAAAACTTAAAAACTGTTTTTGAGAATTGATCTCAAACATACCCAAATTTCACCAAAAAAAAAAAAACAACAGACCCTTATATTCAGAAGAGTAAGAGTGGGGGCTTGGGTGGTGGGAAGGATAGAGAACGAGATGTTCTCTTCTTCTTGAGTCCCCACATCGATGGAGGAATCCTCGCACGTTCCAATTCCAATATTAGACTTGAGATTTCAACGAGGAATTCAGCAACTTCAACCTCAACCTCGTTCGGCGTAAATCTGGTGATGATCGCTTTCTTTCTCTTCTTGACAGAGACAGATCTTTTCTTTTTGCGTACCCAATTTAGTGGGATCACGCTTCGACTTTCCAATTGCAATATTCGAGTTGAGATTTCAGCAACGAATTCATCGACGACTCCACCACTCGACGAACGATAACCAGTTCTCTCTTTCTTTCTCTTTTCTTTTCGAATCCTCCCCATCTTTCTTCTTTTCCTCTGAGTGCTGAAGAGTTACTGCTAACAACCCAAATTTGAAATCAACACGTGAAGACAGTTTGCACGCACGCGTTCTTGTTTTATTTATCGCTCGAACAATTCCAACGGTCTTCTTTGAGGATGCTCTGAGAGTTTGCGCGCGATTTTCTTTTCTTTGTCGCTCCAAGAGACAGCCTTTGGCAATCAATCAATATTTTCTTTTCTTTGTCGCTCCAAGAAACTTTTTTTTAACAAAGTTTGAAATACAAAATAAAATCAGTTATTTGAAAGCTAATATTGTACTTATTTTGAATCCAATATTGTTTATTTATATAAAAAAAAATTAACTACTGTTTTTTTTTTTTACTTTTAATTTTTTTTTCAGATACTATTCCAAATGTGACATTAGGTTTGCCTTTTGAAAAAACTCCTTTTAAAAATAGCATTATATATATATATATATATATATATATATATGGGAAAAACGTTTCTCAAGCAGCTTGAGATAAGTTTATCTCCGGCTAGCCTCAAAACTACGTCGTTTTGATTAATGAAGGGTGTTTATGTAATTTTAGGTGAATTAATGAAGGGTGTTTTTGTAATTTTATTTATTTTTATATCATATACATTTTACTGAAACACCCTTCATTAATTCACCTGAAATTACATAAACACCCTTCATTAATCAAAACGACGTAGTTTTGGGGCTAGCCGGAGATAAACTTATCTCAAGCTGCTTGAGAAATGTTTACCCCTATATATATATATATATATATATATATATATATATATATATATATATATATATATATATATATATATATATATATGTATGTATATATATATATATATATATATATAGGGAAATGTTATACTTACTATCTTTTTTTTTACTACCTCTTACTATGAAATCTTAACCATTAATTTCAGTCAATCTATCGGTTATAATTTATGGGGTCATATTTATTAATTAATAATTTGCAATAATTTATAACTGTTAGATTGACGAAAATCAATAGTTAAGATTTGGTAGTAAGAGGTAGTAAGAAAATTAGGTAATAAATATAACATTTCCCATTTTTTTAAAGCTCATCCAAAAAAGTTTGTTTTCGTTAGGGGTTTAAGTTTTTTACAAAGCAAATTCTCATGATTCTTTGGGGATCAGATGAAAACCGCCTCTCAAAACACTTAATTAATTTATTAGGTGCTTGAATGTTTTTTTTTTTTTTTGGTACAAAAGGTGTTTGAATGTTAATTTCAGAAGAAAAAGAAAACTATTTATCAAAAAAATAAAGAAATATAATACTAATTTTTAAGTTAATATTTTGACATAAGAAAAGTAAAATATCTTTTAAATATTGATTCTAAACCAATTTTATTAAACATGAACGGGTGTCGACTCAATCAAAGTATTAAGTTAATGAATCGTTGATTTAATAAATTTATCTAAAGATATATAATAAATCTGAAAAAGAATTTATATTTACATAAATTTTAAAGTAGTCCAATTCCCCATTGAACGTAAGAGGACAATGATAATACAAAAATCACCAATACATCAGTAAGTATTATTTTTTATGTTCATTTACGGTGAGACTATTTAAATTTATGACGGAATTTAAGTTGTAAAACTAAAAATTATGATGGATGAAATATATAATTTAACTTTACACGGATTTTAAGCTATGTTTATGTTACTGTGATTATATTGTATAGGCTTATGTGAGCAATTCTATAAAATTATTTGTGCTTTTCATTGGACAAGATAAATGTAATTTAAATTTAAAATTAAATTTGCTGCATATTAAAAAGAAATAGCTGAAAACTTTAGCTTATTCTATTTTTTTTCTTGGTAAGCTAAAACTTTAGGGCCTGTTTGTAGCACCTGATACAGAAGATAGGATATGATAATTTATCATATTCTACTTTTATCTCTTGTTTAGTGGGATAATATGATATGATTAGCTTATCTTATTGTCTCATTTTATCTTATCCAATACATGATTTCTTATCCTATGGGGGGAGCTGGGTTATGATTCATTAGGATAAGATACCAATATTGGATACCCATTATATCCTCACGCTACCCAATACATCCTCACGTTACCCAATATATTTGTATTTATTGCATTATATTTTATTTTTTCATTCTCCTTCTAAATAATCTTATCATATTGCTAATCAGGTGTTCATCAAACACAGGATATGATATAGACTTATCAGCCTCATATCATATCCTACCCTTATCAGCCCCATATCATATCCTACCCTTATCCTATCATGTCCACCAAAGGAGCCCTTAGCTTATTCAATTGTTTATGATTTAAGTCTATAAAAGAATAAAAAGCAGCCCTTTAAATATAGAGATACTTTTTTTTTTTTTTTCATATATGTTATGAGGAAGGATATTCTAACTATCAAAATTTTCTACTACTAACTTACTACCTATCTAATCACCATTGAATTAAAGAGAGAGAATGCTAAAAAGTTTTTGAAAAAAGAGAAAAGGTTGATCCAATGGTGATTAGATAGGTAGTGAGTTGGTAGTAGAAGATTTTGGTAGTAAGAATATCCTATCCCATATGTTATTGTACTTTGCATTAATATAATATTTTGAAAATTATAGGAGATAATGTATGATTAATTAAGAATTTTGAGTAAATCACTACGGTTAGTGGCCTCCAAATTTTCAGTCAATAACTGTCACTGTTTTATAATGCACTTACTTTCATTTATATTCTTCTTCACTAGATTATATCAAGGCTAATGCTTGATCTTAACCAAAAAAAAAATATGCACTGTTTGACTACTTGTTTGTATCTTCTCTAGTGAGCTGTGCTGTGAAACAAAATTTGTAGAGGAATTTCGAAAATCAGCAATTGCTAGTCACAGAGAACATCGAGTCTTGGACTCAGATGAAATGAAGTTAAAAAAATGCAAACAAGAGTACAAATTCGCAAGGGATCTTAAAACTTGCATGCAAAAAGCAGGAAAATTAACCAAAATAACTTCCTGCATGCAAGCATAAAACTAAAGTTAACAAGAGTACAAATGACAATACTTGTAAATAGGAAGCCATCACCATCTGCAAACTTGATGTTCATTCGAAGCTACAATGATATGACAAGCTGT
>JAVKPL010012514.1:0-61013 GCA_032173675.1 Gastrolobium villosum | reverse complement strand
AGAAAAATTAAAAAAATTGAATGAAGGAAGGAAGTGAAAAAAAAATCCAGAGAGTCTACGCTTGAAGCATAGAACTCTGCGCTTCAAGCGTAGAAAGAAAAACTGGGACAGAGGGTCTACGCTCCAAGCGTGGAACCCTACGCTTGGAGCGTAGAAAAGATGTTTGAGCAGAAGCTGGGCGCTCCAAGCGTGGGAACCCACGCTTGCAGCGCAGGAAACTCGAAGGGGACAGTAGTCCCACGCTCCAAGCGTAGAACCCTACGCTTGAAGCGTGGGAATGGAATTTGAAAAGCCAGACACAGAAAGTCTACGCTCCAAGCGTAGAATCCCACGCTTGGAGCGTAGAAGGGGAATATGGATCGACAGGGGCAGTAAGTCTACGCTTGAAGCGTAGAACTCCACGCTTCAAGCGTGGACAGGGTTTTAAACGTGCAACCCTAATTTCCCAAGCGCCGCGCCCCTCCCCTCTTTTCTTTTATTTTCTTTCTTCCCCCCCACCTATTCCCCATTTCTCCCTCACCCTTTCCCTTTCCCTCTCCTCTACTCTCTCCATTTTCTTTCTTCCCCCCCACCTATTCCCCATTTCTCCCTCACCCTTCCCTTTCCCTCTCCACTTTCATCTTCTCTTCTTCTTCTTCTCTCATTCTCCTTCTCCTTCCATCACCACCACCCTTCCACCACACCGCCACTCTTCACCACCTTCCACCGCGCACCGCCACTCTTCACCACCGCACCGCCATCATCTCCACTATAGTTTTTCTTCTCCACCGTTCACTTGGATTAAGGATCAAATTTCTGCATAAAATTCAAATTTTGATCGAAATGGCTGGAGAAAAGGTAACCATTTCTTTTTTTTCTTTTTCTCGTTACTTGATGATGGTTATGAGGATAGGAGAGGTATGATATTTTTTTGGTATGTGGTATGTGTTTAACTGCTGAATATGCATGAGGTACGATATTTTTGGCATGTGATATGTTTGGCTGAAAATGAGCATAATCATTTTTGTATAAGTGGGGGGTTAATCATGAAGGTGGTGGTATTAGTCATGAAAAAAATGAACGAACTGTTGATATGCATGATTAATAAGTTGAGACTGTTGATTTGAATGTTTGATTGAAATTAAATCTGGGAATTGAGGTGCATGATGTCATGAACTGAATCTGTCTGCTGATAATAATTGTTATGCATATGCATTGGGAACTTTTCTGAGTTTCAGGAGAAAAGAATGAAAAAGGGCACCGAAGGGTCATCTGCTGCGAAAAGACCCCGCACAAATTTTGACCCCAGAAGATTTTTGTCCGCTGAAAAGCAGGAAGTTTATGAAACTAAACTGCTGAATAAAAATGTAATCAAAGAAAGGGGGTTCGATTTGGGGAGTCTCCTACTTTTTGATGACATTTATTCGGTAGTTCAAAGGAGACACTGGAGGACATTGGTCACTTTTCCACAAGACAGTTCTGGGCGCATTCTCAGAGAATTTCTAGCCAATGCTGATAAGAACACGGCCAATGCCACCCGAAGGAGTTGGGTGAGAGGGAAGGAAGTACCATTTGATGCTGCAACAATTGAAGAATTTCTGCAAACTTCATATGATCCTACTGCTGAGTGTGAGTTTGTCAGACTATTCAATTTGATGCAACCATCAGAAGGGTATTATCGGGAAGAAATGCCCCTCATAGCTGATGAAGTTCGGGAAAAGATCACCAGTCCATTCTCTGAATGGAAGTTTAGGCAGGGTCTCACTAATGTACCCGAAAAATTTACTAGACTCTGCCTTACTGGTGAGGCTATCAGCTGGCACACTTTTGTGAATGCAACAGTTATTCCTTCTACGAACAAAAGTGATGTCAATGTCGAGAGGGCTGTGCTATATTATGTGCTGATGGGGGATAAAAATCTGAATATTGCTGCTATTCTATCTGACAGGACTGTCCACATGATTACCCAGAGCAAGGAAAATAATCTATTGGCTCACAGTTCTTTAATCTCCCATCTGTGTATTAGAGCTGGGGTTGAAATTCCTGCTAATGAGCCATTGGATGTAAAGGCTGAAAAGCCTATGACAAAGATTGCCTTGGAAGGTTATTACAAGGAATCTGAAAAACATGCAGCATGGCTTCTCAATAGCCAGGGCAATCCTATACCCCCTCCAGAGCCACAGGATCCGCCAGTACCTCAGGCACCTCCAGCATCCCAGACATCAGCAGCATCATCATCTGCTCGCCAGCCGCTTTATGAGGATTCTCCCATCATACTCGAGATGCATGCTATGATGAAGGCCATGTGCCTGAAGATGGGGATAGATCCGGCAGATCCTCCTAGCTCTTTCCAGCAGTATACCATGGAGGAGTGATCACTGGCTGTTGTCACTTTTATTTTTCTTCGGACGTTGTTAATTTTCGTGTTTTGTTTTAAATGACCAATAGGATTTTGTTAGGGTCAAGTTTACTGTTTGGATATGAACATCTCAGGGTCTTTCTCACTGTGTTGCTGATATAATATTGTTAATGATGTGTGTTTTAATTGCGTAGTGGTTCTTAATCGATTGAACTTAGTTATTGCTGGGGACAGCAATTTCTAAAATCTGGGAATGGTGGATGACCTTGCCCACCTGTTCTTTAGCTGCAATTGTGGAACCACACTTCATTCCAGGGGAGATATTCGAACCAACTTACATTTTCAGTTTTAAATATCTGTCTCTTGGTTTAAGTAATTTTAAAAATTCAGCAAAATTTTTTGGAATATGCCTGTTGTTTGGAATATGCCTATTGATAATCTCAGATTTAGATGTTGCTTCCTTAAACAAATGATTGAATTCATCTTAGGAAGTACATTAAGCTTTGAAAGTTTTGGCATGATGTCACTTGGCATGAGTAGAGATTAGAATTGTTCGTCTATCTGAAATTATGTGCTAGAATTGATGATATGCCTGATATCTCTGTGAAATCTAGTCTGAAATCATAGCCTTGAGGTTTGAGCCTATACAGTAATTTTTTTTTTCTGAGAGGCCTCACTGTACTGACACTCTAGAACTTGGTTTGTTTCTCTACAAGGCATGCATTTTAACTGATATGATAAGGCAATTTGTTCTTGATAGCTCTGGCCATATAGCTCACCTGTATAAATAATTTTTCCATTGTTATCCCTTTAAGCCGAGCCGATTCATTGGTAATCACCAAAATGTTGCTTAGCCTATCCATAATGAACTTACCCTAAGTGAGATTGAACTACTGATTTTTCTCAAAAAGAGAGAAAATATCTAAGGTAAGCTCCACTGCACTAAGCAAATTGGAAAGGGAAAAAGAAAAAAAGAAAGAAAAGGGAAAAGAAAAACATGCGGGTGAAGCATTGTGAATAAATTGGTCAAACATAGGAATTGACTTCCTGAAATTCTGTGGGCAAGTTAGTGGAGCAAAACTGATGAGTTAAACTTATCTAAATTGTGTTCAGTGTCAATCTCATAGCATTTGAAGTCACTCTCCATACAAATTCCTACTTGTAGCCAGGCCAAATGAAAACCATTGAAAGTCCTTTGATCAGTTAAGTGCATGTGTTTGAATCCTTCAATTTTAAGGATATTGAGAATATGATCAAGCCTATGGCAGTGTTTCAGCTGTGATGGTTATGTCTGATACCCTAAAAACACAAGAGTTTGAGTGATATAGTTTGTCTTGGTAAGGGATGTTCAGATTACATTCATGATTTTTCAGAGAATTAATGGCATAATCAGAATTCTTGCAGAATTCAGTCAGGCATGACATAATGATTTCTTCAAGTGTTTGGTTGATATTGTGTTGAAACACTGCTGTACAAATTTCTAAGTTTGAATCAGTTTATTGCTGAGGACAGCAATGTTTAAATCTGGGAATTGTTTGATATGCTCCCAGCATATATACTTTTATAGATCAAAAACAGCAGGAAATCAGATCTAAAACTGTGTATAAAAGTGTATATGTGGTGAAATTATTGAATAAAAATTGTCAGACACTCTCTCACTCATATTCTTCATGTTTACAGAAGGAAATGACAAATAAAGGAGCTAAAAGAAAAATCAGACAGAAGCCCCACGCTCCAAGCGTAGGAACCCACGCTTGAAGCGTTGGAGAAGACTTCAAGACAGTGAGTCCATGCTTCAAGCGTGGAACTCCACGCTTGAAGCGTGGAGAAGACAAAAAGAGGCAGAAGCTCCACGCTTGGAGCGTGGATCCTGCGCTCCAAGCGTGGGATTGAGATGGACAGCTGTCAGTTGCGAGAAAAGGAGGATTCTGAGGTTATAAAAAGGGCATAAGGCAACCCTAGGAGACACATCTGATATTCTGAACAACTGAGGTCATTCGGAGGCGGAAGCTCTGGAGAGAGATCTCTTCTTCTACCTTTCTGTAGTTCTTTTAGTTTTTGTTTTCAATTGAATATTGGATTCTAGCCATGATAATGGTTGGCTAGAACCTCTTTGCTGTAGTTAGGGTCACGAACCCTTGTGAACCCCTGATACAATGGATTGAGTTTTTATGAATATATTTATCTTTTGAATTTCGTTCTATTCTGATCGTATTTTTATTGTTATTATTAGATCCGATCAATCTAGTAAGTAATAATAAATCTGAGGATTAGGGCCAACAAGAGGGATCTGAGGTCTTTAATCCGGAAAGGGGATAGAACGACGGTATGAACATGATCTAGACATAGACATGATTCATATTGTAGATGTTTCAATTATCGATCTTTATGCTTGATCTCATATAGGGCACCTCAAGGAATTAGGGTTCTATATGAGATTAAAGGGTTAATTCCTCAAGGGATTGAGAATTAACTATTGATACCTTTATCTGATAATTATCTAATTTCACGATTTATATATTAATATTTAACTTAATCCATAGTAAAAGGTGGGGATCATCGGTGAGTGTTCTCTAACTGCAGCGCTTTTCTCACATATTCAAACCCTTATTTCATTTCTTTTTCAAAAAGAACCAAAAACAAGTCTTTTAATTTTACAAATCAAATTCCCACACAATCCTGACATTCGTGTCAAAAACATCCTTGCAGATTTAATCTTAAAAGGAAAAGTTTTAATTGATTTAGACACACTCTCTGTGGATACGAACTTTGACTTATCATTGTATTACTTGCGCGATTCGGTACACTTGCCGATTCACGTCAAGTATATAGCTATCTCGGTGCGGGTTAAGTTCCCGGAGACTATTAGTATTTGATATGAGTAATGAGAAACGAGGAAGTATTCCACATTGGTGTAACGGTTAGTATGGTGGAGATAATTTATGTAATTGCTCAAAGAAGAATCATTTGGGGGGATGCCTTAGAATAGGGACAGCTAGTAGTAAGTCATTTTTACGGCATGGATCATATGGGTGGATTCTCTGATCAGTGGGTCATGGCATCTGGGGCCCTTAGGACAGCAAGAGCTCGAGGGGTTAAACCTGTGAATGTTGTTACCCACTATATTGGGAGAGTTTTTTCATATGGTTAACGCAAGATGCGAGGTCATATATTTGTAAATGGACAATAGTATGTCAGGTTTAGATATAAGAGTTGTGGCTTAGTGTGTAAGAACTCCGAAGTGTGATAGTGAAGCACTATTGTGGGTGTAAAGAAAGTTTGATGAAATAAATTTTGTCTCTAAGTGAAGTAGTAAGTTAGCTGGAACCCTCGTCTTATGACCAAAAAGGGATGATACGTGAGTTAAAGTTGACAGAATGAGTAAGTGTCCTTCTAGGAAGGCTAGTGATGATCAAGAATTCAGGTTAAAACAGTAAAGTGTGAGCCCTAAGGAAAAGATAAATTGAAATAGAGTCAAGTGCAAACGTGTATTCATAGGTGGGAACTATAGTTGTAATTGATTACCAAAAAGTGAATAGCTTGGTTTTGCTGGTAAAGTAGATTGAGAAATGTTGTATGTAATCGCATATGCCACTTATGGTGGAAAGTGTGTGGAAAAGGCACAATGTTGATGATGTTTTGATTAAGTACTAATGAGGTATGGACTAGTGTTAGTGGTAATTTTGAATATTCTGAGAAACTGATATAACAACTGGTGGTAAATTATAGAAGCGGTGGCAATGATGGAATGAATTTTAAGTGAATTGATAATTAAGTGTCAAGGATTCCTAGTGAATAGGACTAGTGAATAGGACTTGTATATGAGAGATATGGAATTTTGAATAGTCCATCAGTTAATAGTGAAGCGGGTCGGAAATCGATTTGTTCCAAAGTGTTTAGTGGAAGTGAGTAAAGCTGTAAAGTAATAGTATTTTGAGTTTGACATCCAGGATTAAATGATTATGATTACGAGAAAGTGGTATGAATGAGTGGAACATAAGGTTAAGTGGTAACATCGAAGTGGAATGAAAGTCAAAAATAGTTAGTGGGTGAAAATATTAAGCATGAGTCCTCGATATGGAGGTCATTGATGAGTGTTGTGTTTAGACCGTGAAAGGTCTGAGTATGGAATTGAGCTGACTGAGTGGATAAAGTTGAGATGGTTCAGTTAATGAAAAGAGTAACAGTGAAAGTAAATTATGAATATGATTAGTAGATGGAAAGATTCAAAAGTGTGTGTGGTTAAAAGATCTTAAAGGGTTAATTGAAGAGATAAACTATTGTGAGAATTGTGAATTTCGTATAATGAAGAGAAAGATACGGTTATAAGTACCTAAGAAGAGGTAAAGACACGTGACATGGAAAAATAAAGTATATAAGTATAGAATTTAACGTGAGTCGGAACTGTAGGAAACGACAAAGTGCCCTTGAAACTAGAAAGGATGTGCTTCGGTGAAAGCTAAGAAAACAACTAAATCATAAGAGTAGTAACAGTAATGGAAAGGACTAGTATGTCTGAGTACGGTTGAAACAGTGAGGACAACGAAAAGAGTTAAATGCTAAAGAAAGTGTGAAGATACATGAAAACAATTAGAGTCTATTTTGGAAACAACTAGAGTTGTTTGGGAACGACATTGGGTCCGAAAGACAGATGCAGATGAAAATGAGATGAAGTGAGATAGAAAAATTGTAATATGGTCGTCTATTACCTATAAATTGGTGGAAGGGTAACCGTAAGCCATGAAGAGCTTAAAGTATTGTGAATTGAAGGTCGTAGCACCATAAATGACAAGTGTAAAATGAGTATATGATGAACTACAGTGAGTGAAAAAGCAACAGTGGTTTAAGGAAACAGTGAAAGATATAATGAGTTAAGGGGTCAGATACCCGAAGTTATCAAGTTTGTGAAGGACTAAGTAATCACGGATACCGCAGAGATGAGATTTTCGATTACACCCCGTGTTACGGGACCGTTAAGATGTAATTTTGCGGAAAAAATTCTAAAAGGTGGGGTGATTATAACACCTCACAATTCTAAATTAAGTAATTAAAGTATTAAGTGAGTAATCAAATGATGGATTAGTGAAAATCCCAAAGGATAGGCCGAAATACAAAGAAAGGGCAAAACGGTAATTAGCCAACACGCAACCCTAGGAAGATAAAAATTGAGTAGAAGGTCTCAGTTGATAAAAATAAGCCTGGAAATGGATTCAGAACGAAAAATTGAGTGGATAGGCAAGTTTAAGAAAAATCAGTGAATAGTGTTTTTCGCGGGTAAAAATACCGCAGTAAGATTGCATCGTAAAACGTGTCAGTGAAATTTTGAGCTCTAGGTTTCAAATATGAGTTATAAATGGTTTATAGAGTTAGGAAATATGAATTTTGATATATTTTGATGGAATTAAGTCTGTTTGGGGAAGCGTGCCAACAGCGCGCGCAATAGCGTAAAACAGTGTTTTCTCCGAATGACCGGAAAACTCCGGATTCATCTGATCAAGTGTAATTAAGGGACAATGGTCAATGTTAAAAATTAGAGTTTCTAAATAAGTTTTGAAATTATGGACGTTTAGTGAAATCGGAGGGAAATTCGAATGAATTTTAAATCGCGTGAGGTGGCGGTGGGACCCACCCCACTTAAACCACTTAAGACACATGTCATTTGTACTATTCATCATCATCTTCTTTCCCTCTCCCCTTGCAAACCCGCAGCCCCTTCATGGAAAACACATCTTTGCTTCAAATTTTCATTTCATCATAACTTAGTCATTTTAACACCAAATCAAGTGATTCTTGTGTTGAAACTTGATGGAAAACACCTTCTGAATCCATTGGTAGCCTTGTTTAGCCTTGAAAGTGAGTGTGTGAGGAGATCTAGCCCCATTTCAGTTGCGGTTTTGTGAGGATTTTTGATGTTCATGAAGCATTTTCATGCTCCAATGGTGGAGTATGCTTAGGTGGAGCCATATACCGTGCATTTGGGTGAGTTATTTCAACATTTCATTGGTTGGTTTTTGAGTTTTGATTATGGACCCTAAAGAGGGATTTTGTGATATGTTGTGTTAGAGAGCTCAAATGGAAAATGTCTATTAGATGATAATGTCTTAGAATGATGCATTAAAGCTAGAAATGCAATAAAAATTATTAAGGAAAAAAGTTGATTTTTAACTTAGTGAAATTTTTGGGTGTCAAGACTTTGAATTTTGAAAATGTGATGGGAGTGTATTGGTGAGTTGTTGTATGATTGTATGATGATATAATAGGATGATATGAGGTGTGGAGTGGTTAAAGTTTATGGAAATTCCTTGGATGTGAATTAGTGAGCAAATCGGCCTTTAGGCAAAAAGAGGTAAAAAGATATTGTGTAAATTGCATGGATGATGTTTCATGCTTTAAATGGTAATTAGATGGGTTGTGTTGTGATTGTAAAGTGGAGGAATCAATGAAAAATAATGAGTGGTGTCATTTGGCATAAAAGAGCCTAGAGTGAAAGATTTAGCAAACGATGCGTAAAAGACGTAAAACGGAGAAACGACGATTGAATTAGCCTTTTGGCAACCTATTGAAGTGTAATAAAATGAGAAATAAAATTTAGAAAAATAAATCCCTAAATAACACTAATATGGCTGAACCACGAAGTGGGGAAAAGGGGGATTTTGGTGTTTTTACGTTTTGTCGTAATTTGACGTAAACTGACGGCTATGCGTGGTTGTATAGGTTGCCGTACGTGGATATAAACTTGGAACAGTGAAACAGTGGATTGCCCTTGGTTTTGAATCAAGTGGATTGAGGTAAGTGATGTGGTTTACACATGATATGTTGAAATTCATGAGTGGATTCAAAGTTCTAAGTGTGTGGAATGGTCCTCTGTGTAGGTGTTCCCTGTAAATCAAGCTATAAGTGGAGTTCTGCGGAGCTCAGTGGAAGGAAAAAGAAAGGTAACCTCTTGGTACTGGGGCTTGTTCCCCTTTTGTGTTCCACCTTGCTAGTTGATGGCAATGGTAGGAAGTGTGTATGAGTAGTGTAGAACAGCATAAGCATGCATGTGCATTATCACAGTGGGTACTTATGTACCAGATCTCTGGCCAGTAGATATTTTTAGCCTTCGGGCAAGTGTTTCCGGACTGCCACTGGATAGGTCTCCGAGAGGGAGTTCCAGTTGACCCAGGGTCGTGGTGTGTTATCCGGATAGGAGCACACTAGGTTGTCTCGGGTGTATATGGTTGGAAGGGGTACCTTGGTGGGTTGTTCTATGAACACGCCAGGGGTAGTACCCATAGGCGTATAGCCGAGGACATGGCGTGGTATTGGTAGCTACCATCCCGCATGTCGTAGTTGTTCTGATATATATCCCCCTTTCTCTAAATCCCTTGCTTTATCCCGTTTTATAACAGTGATGTTGTTTTATGCTATTTATATACATCGAAGTGAACCATTGGGCGGAGTTTTCTCCAGAACCTCTTGGTTACTGAGATATATCCGTATATCTCACCCCGTCTCGGGGCATTATTTCAGGGTGTACCAGTGGATATGGAGCAGCGGGCAAGAAGCCCGCATGATGACGAGTGGATCAGTGGTGTAGAGTTTAGCTATCATGTCATTTTAGTTTATGTATTTATTTGGCAAGTGAAATGTAATATGTAAATATTTGTAGTTTAAAGTTAAAGTTGTAAGTGTAAATGTAATCCAGTGTTGTAAATGTACCATGGATGTATGTAATATGATGGAAGGGCTTTAGGCCTATTATAGGTTTATGATTATCTGTATTATGTTTTATGCATGAAATTGAAAGTAAACTGTTTATGTTTTAAGTGTATATTGGATTGGGTTGTAAGTGCCCCAAGGCGTTGTTGGACCTTGTGTGTGCCACCCATTGGATTTTGCTGGATTTCAGGTGTAATAGTGGTGTTAAACAGGTTATGAAAATTTGGGGATTCTTGGAAATACAAAGGAAACTCTGGCGAATTTTCTGTAGAATTGGCAGTTTTTGGGTGAACTTTGGAGGAGCGTATCTCTCTCCATAGTGGTCCGATTGGGACGTACCATACGCCATTTTGAAGCTTAAGATGTCCCCTACGTTGTGTCAAAAGCCTAGGTTCGTTGGTGGTGTGCGCAGCCCATGGGGGCTGTTGTCACGCACTGCCCTGTTCTGGCCAGCACCAGTGGGCAGATTCGGGTCTGTGTTGGGAAATTAATTCCCGCTTCGTTACTTGGTCAAATTAAGCGTACGAAATATCAAATCGAAGTTTGAGGTGTCTAGTTTATGGTGTAAAAGTTTGAGAGGCAGTGTCCTTGTGGTTAGGTGCAGTTTATTCCGTGAAGTTTGGACGTTTTAGGCTGTTTCGGAGTTGGTAGGCAATGTTGTTTGTCCAACTTCAAACGGCGATAACCGGAGCTCACGAGCTCGGAATCGAGTGTGTGATAGCTTGTTAGAAAGGTAATTGAATAAGGAAAAAAGATAACTTGGAGTCTAAGTATGTAGTTTTATTTTGTGTTCGTGGAAAAACAAATTAGCAAGTCCGGTTAAGTGGTAAAAACGTAAAAGTGAGGAATTGGCTAAGTGGGTTTATGGGAACCCCTTAGTATCTTGTAGGTAATAAAATAAAGTGTATAAATAGTTAAGAAAGTCTTCCGCTAGTGTTTCAGTTACGGTCACAGCTTTTTATTATTACGCTTTTTATACTTTTACTGTTCGCGTAATAATCGGAAAAAGTTTATTCTCATTTTTATAAATGAACTGTTGTGATTGTAACTGCGCTTAATATCATAATTAATGTTAACAATACCGGTACGTAACGGGCTGTTACAGTTTGCAGGAACCAAGTTTTGCTTTACAGTTACTTGACACTAATAAACCCCTATTCTTATATAGGGGTATGATATTGTAACCTATGTAGCACCGATACTGATAAGGAATACGTGACATAATATGACACGACTCTCCGACACGTTAATTCTAAAAAATGTTAGATTTACCTGCAAGGTGTGGCTCAATTGGCTTGGTGCTGAGTCCTAGGGGTTCGAGTTGTGAGTCTAAAGGACTTGAGTTTGAATCCTGGTAAATACACTTTGTGGGTAGCGGAGAAACCCTTGTCCTCTCAATTCGCGAAAGGGATTAATCTCATCCTATGTGGGGTGGGGAAACCCTTGGGAATATCAAGAAAAAAAAATTAGATTTCGACACGTTAGGACACGTTTTGATATTAAATAATATTTTTAATTTAATTTATGTAGTGTATATTATATTAAATATTCAATAATTTAAAAAAAAAGAAACAAAACTTATAATATTCATCAATTTTGCAAAAAAACATAAGATATCCCAAATATTTATATTAAACTCAATAAAATGGTAATCTTAATCCAACGAATCTAACAGTTGTAACTAAAAACTCAACGCAACACAACCTTTGAACCTTTTTTAAAATTTCTATACCGCGTGTTGGAGTGTCGGGGAGTGTCAGAGTGTCGGGCACGACACGTTAGGGTTTTTGAAGTGTCGGTGCTTCATAGATTGTAACAACGAATTAGGGTTACTATTAATATTATTACCCATCAATTTCACTATTTCATTTATTATGTTGATCCAATGGCTATTTTATTTTCACCTATAACCAGACAAAGATGGAAATAAATATAAAGTATTAAATATAGAGAATCATAACCATATAAAAATGGAAATAAATATAATCATTGGATCAACATAATCGATCTAATAATGAAATTGATTGGTCGTAACCTTAATTAGTAGTTACGATATCCTAGTACCCATTCTTATAATTGTGTAAGAATATAAAAGTCTTATACTGGATTTTTATCATTGATTTGCATTTGCTTGCATTTAATTACTCAAATATCTAATAAATCATAATGTTAAGTATAAATAGAATCAATGCTTAAAATTGAAAGTATAATTTTTCCTTATATAAATAAAAATATATGTAGAAACAATATTGGACTAAATCCAGTGGCGGAGCCAGCAAGGCATTTAAGTTAGGGGTGACAATTCCTGACACGACCCGCTAACCCGACCCCGACAAGAAATTTTCGTGTTTGGGTCAACCCATTTACTGTTCGGGTTGAAAAAAAATGACACGAAAAAATTCGTGTCGGGTTCGGGTCAACCCGTTAACCCGCTCTGACCCGCAAATAGTTTTTGTATGAGGTTATTATAGTCATTTTAGTGAGTGGTATAAAAGAAATGATATATACTTAGGGTTTCAAACAACACTTTTCACTCGACAGTGGCTTTTATTGGATGTATGTGCTTTTATTGGATGTAAAATCAGTGCCTAAATACAGGTTTTGAATGTGAGCATTCTAAAATTCTTGTCAGGTCGAGTAGGGTCGAGTCGTGTTAACATGTGTAATAATGGGTCATGGTTAAGGTTATTAGTGTCGTGTCGTGTCAACCCGTAAAATAAGAGGGTCGTGTTCGGGTTGAGGTTTTTCGTGTCGTGTAAAATTCGGGTCGGGTCGGGTCGGGTTGACACGAATTGCCACCCCTAATTTAAGCTGGTGCCAAAAAATTTAGCTGGTGCCACAGTTATATAACTACGAAGAAAACGTGGCTAATTTTCAAAAAACTAGAAACATGATTTGCTACGTTTTAAACGTAACTAAAGAAACGTGGCTAATTTAGTCAATGCCAAGGCACCTGCTGGCACCAACGTGGCTAATTTAGTCAGTGCCAAAGCACCTGTTGGCGCCAACATGGCTCCGCCACTGACTAAATCATTTCATTCTACAAGGAATGATAATTTTCACCTCTATAAAAATGAATAATTTTTTTCAGTTTCTATGGAATCAAGAATTCTTGGAATGATGTATATTACCATTACATTTTTTTTCCCGAACCGAAAGTAATTTGTCCTTTGATTATACAGTCTCCTTTTCTTTTTAGAGTTTTACAAAATCTATAATAAAAAAAGAAGATGTTATCATTGCCTCAGAAAATTAGATTAATCTTAAATCATTGCTTTTCGTTGCAATTTGCAAAGTATCAAAAGGTGAACATATCTCTCGTGTTACTCCATTATTTTCTCTTTTATGGTTAAGTAACAATTCTTCCTTCTCAATTAAGCAGAAAAGGGCAAGTCGTTATCAAAATGGTACTCGTACCAATTATTTAGTAATAAGAAAATTAGGATGTGAAACAATCTTAATAGTTAAGGTTACAACTTCAAAAGTTTTCAAAAAAAAATTCACATCGATGACCGGATGACCTTAAAATAGTCTAAGTAGCCTAAACATGTTTGGTTTTGCAATTTATGTTTTTGAGGACTCACCTAGATGGCAGGGCTTTTAAAGTTTTGGGTTCCAAAACCATTATTAGCTTTCCCTCATTAACTTTTGCAAATTATTATTTACATTTGGCGACCCTATCGTATGGGAATCTAAGCTCTATATGAGCATAAAATATATTTCTTTGGTACTTTTTTTTTTCTTTTTCCCGTTTTCCTTTTCTAACAATTTGCATTTGAAAAGGAGTTTCAGTGGCATCATGGTATTCCCAGCCTCACGTTACATGGGCCAAACACCACCACTTAATTGCACTAGATGATGTATTTTAGTTCAATAGTTTATATAGTGTGTCCACGTTTGCTGTGGAAAACAGCACCTAATATTACTTAAGTACATTATGGCCACCCAAAAAAGAATATTAGCATATATGAGGGAAATCTTTTTCTTAATGTATGATAAGAGGAACCACAAATAATTGGAGAGAGAAAAATGAAAAATAAGACTCATTTTTGTTATGTGTGTGTAGGAAAATGGATTATCTCATGTTGAATGAGATAAATATAACTTATAATTATATGTTTAAAAGTTTGGCAATTTTTTCTGCAGTACTACAAATAACTTATCTGCAACAAGTCCAATACGATATTATTTTAGGAAAAAAATTATTATATTTATGTAATTTTAATTTATTTTAAAATTATAATAATTTTTATATTTATAATTTTTAAAATTTCAATTCCAAAATAATATCATTTTGAAAATGAATGAAAATAAATTATATGCATACGTAAACATTTTTCCCATAAAAAATTAACCTCAAATTAATGACAAAGCAAAGTGGGGCATCCAGCATTGATTATCCATCGTGTGGGGTCCAACGTCCATTTCAATTGATTACTCCCTCCATTGGCTCTCTTCCCAACATCCTTTGAATTTATTTTGTTTTTTTTTTTTTTTACATTTAGCAATCCTTATTACAAGGGTCATATATGGGAGAGAATTTATGGTGGACCGGGATCATCATTTTTTAGGTGGTCCCTTAGTGTAAATGGGAGGGTAAAATTGGAAAAGAAGGAAAATAACAGGGGTAAAAAAGGAAATAAAAAATTAATGTTGTGAGATATTGGATGATCCCGGAGCATAATAAATATTTGCCAGGATCATGATACTTGTTTTTGGACTTAATTTAACAAAGTCGAGTCATAAAATAGGTCGGTGGCTATGATCCCTAGGTCTTCAAATCAGTGCACAATCTTTTCTCCCTTCAGTGTTTAACACATTTTATTCTTTCTCAAGTTCAAGTGATGGTCCTTAGCTTTAATATTTCTATAGGCAAGGCAGACAAGGAACATTGCCGACAACAGATTATCAAGTGGCGGACACCTAAGGAATGAAAGGGATGCTCCCTCATTTAACAGGGATTTCACTACTCATATATATAGATGCAATTAGTGTCGAGAAAATAGTGTTATTTTAGGGGTCAATATTCCTTGACAGGGAGAGGCTTCTTTGTGCAAAGCCATTGCAACTCCACTACAAAATGGGTTACAGTGATATATATGCTAAGGATTCTTATGTAGATAAAAAAATGTAGTCCAGATGAATGCACTTTTATATCTTTCAGTGTTTCTTCTTTCAAAGAAATTTTCTATTTTTATATACCTATACAAACGATTCACTTGTGATATAGTAAAATATATGCTGAGATTCATATATACAAGAGGATATTGTGCAATTCTGTTCCTTCTTTCTTGAATTAATTTAATTTATATGTTTATAAACTAACATAAAGTAATTAAAAACTGAACTATTTAACAAATAAACAATATCATCCTTGATAAATACATAAATATATAAGTTATGCGAAATTGATTATGAATAAGGCTCTTTTAAAAAAATAATTACGGCGCAGAAATTTGTACCTACGAGCAACTACTATGAAACCCTCTCCCGACTAATACATTAACAGTGGCTTAAATTAAATTACATCTCATTATGCATTTTCATTATCCAGTTTATCCAACACCTCATACGAAAATAACCTAATTTCCCCGATTCGGAAAAAATCCAACGGTGACTTCACCAAAATAATGGTATTACCTTGTAATGCTGAAGTTGATTTAAATAAAAAATAGACCAATTTAAATTGCTTAAGCCATGCAGTAGAATATAATTTTTAAAGCTAGATTCTTTGCCTTGTATGGCCATCACAAAACTAAAGGAAAGAAGGAAATTTGATCCGACGGTCTTTTTCTTTGTTGCCTATCATTATTAGCAGTCTTTACCATAGAAGTGCAGACGTCATACAGAGTCTAACTCTATGATGAATAAATTCCTAATAAGAAGAGTTTGTCTAACTAGATTTATTGATCCTGAAAATCAGGGTCACATTAAAATCACATTATATATATCCAATTAGATTCAATCTAATTAGATGTCATCAGCACAAAAATATAACATGATCACAATAGCTCAATCAATTAAAGAGAAAATATTTATCCTTTTTTTAAAAAAAATATTTATCCTTTTAAATGACACAAATTGTATCATTTTACTCTTATAAAAATATGATATCCACACTTTTATTTTATTTTTTATCCACTTTCTCTTCCTATGATTTTTTTCTCATTTAAAATGACATAATTTTATATTTTTTAAAATGATATATATTTTTTCCTTAATTAAATTAGAATAATATTAACTCAAATATTTTAAAGTATTAAAATATAATTAATTAATGAAGCCCTCTTATTGAAAAAATTCTAAGATACTCTTCATCACAAGTAGAAATTTCTCTTTTCAGTGTTCAGTATACAAAACAATTGACCATGACGGGCGTACAAATGAAGTCCTCAATTTTCTCACCCACAAAACTCAGTCATCATATCATTTAACCAAGTAGGGCCCTCAATTGAATAATTTGAGTTGAAAAAATGACCCGGTAACTTTTCTGTCATTCTTCATTGAAGATGGCCCATAACTATCCCTTTCAAATGGAAGAAACCATCATCACCTTTCGAGCCTCTATTATCTGAGTAGGCGTTTGTCACAATGAAAATTCTTTGATTTTCGAAAAATTAATATTGGTAATCTTATTTACTTATATTCAATATAGAAATTCTGAAAAAAATTTGGGAAAATCAAATTCCCAGAAAAAAAATTATGAAATAAATGCTATTAAAAAATGGAGAACTATCTATTTACCAATATTTTTTTTACAAATTATAATTATACTAAATATGATCACCGGTCATATATTTTTAATTAAAGTATGACTGGGTCTACTTTATAATTTGTAAAAATTTAAAAATAAAAAATTTATAAATATAATATTTTCCGTTAACAAATATTATAAGGGAAATTTTCTAATTTTTTTCTGGACAAAAATACCTTTCGAGATATTGATTCTTTTGTTGTTATTTTTTTTTGCAAAACCCAAAAATCATGCAAAATTGTTTGGTTGAGATGGAAGAAGGAAGGTGAAGGGATAAGGGGATTGGTGGAGATGGGTGACACACGGTGGAGACGAAAATGGCGGTTCACCGGCGGAGATGTGGTGCGGCGGCGGTGTTGGGCTTCGAAGATGTGTCTGACGGTGGAAGGATGGTGGCAGTTTCCAAGGGTGCTAGGGGCTTGGACGGTTATTTTCAATAATCATAATTTTCGGGTAAAACAAGATTTTCCCCTATCAAATGTTGACTGAAAAGACAAACTTCAATTGTCCACGCAAGCAAGGGCCCAACCATTTTAACAACGCACTACTCTATTTGGGACATTGAACGTACTATTTTTTTTTTTTTTACCTTTCCATTTAATTTTTTCCGGGCACCATATTCTCGGGATACGATTTATTTGGGCTAACTTCTCATTATGACAGTGGGTGCAGTAAGCTTCGTAACCGGAGAAACGAGACTAATCCTCTAACCGAAGATTTTTAACTTATCCTCTGGCCCCAAAGATTTTCCAAGAAACTGCTTGAGGCAGGGTTTGATCCCTGCACCAAGCAATCCCTTGAGAGCTCACACTTTTGAAAAAATATATCACACTGCCACGGCACCATAGTTGATGAGGTACTCAGCTACTATGAATAGGACATGTGACACTTCCCTGGTGGTTGGAAAAGCCTAGGAGGCCTGGTTGCCCAAAGTAACTATCTTATGTAGCAATTTTGGATTGGGTAAGATGGGAACATTTTGATGATTCAAAGTTGTTGGGTAAGGATGCTAATTTGACCTACTAAATAGACCAAAGTAGCTAAGATAGCTAGCTACTTTGGTCTTATAATTTGGTTCAATCATGTTTGTGTTGTTTTTTTACATTAATTTTAAATAAAAAAACATAATATTAAGTATCCTATAGTTTACGTAACTAACACGCTAGGTAAGATATCTCCAAAAACACGCTAGGTAAGAAATATAATTTATATCAAATAACTTATGGTTTAATGTTATACTAAGAGAAAAATAGAATATAAAAAATTTAATTATCATTTATCCTAATATTTCAACTACCCAAGAATAATTATAATTAAATTAAATATAAACAACACAAAATTAAATAAAATATTAAAATCTATTTGCAAAACTAATTCATTTAAGAAAAATAATTCATATTGAATAATGCTAAAATATTAAACAATTAAATATATATACCCAAATATAGTTACGTAGGATACTTAATAATTGTAAAATAATTCCAGCCACCAGGGGAGTGGCACATGTCCGGTCCAACGAGGCCTTTATTCAATATGAATTATTTTTCTTAAATGAATTAGTTTTATAAATGGATTCTAATATTTTATTCAATATTTGTGTTGTATATATTTAATTTAATTGTAATTATTTTTGGGTATTTGAAA
Source organism: Gastrolobium villosum (assembly GCA_032173675.1). Classification (NCBI taxonomy): domain Eukaryota; kingdom Viridiplantae; phylum Streptophyta; class Magnoliopsida; order Fabales; family Fabaceae; genus Gastrolobium; species Gastrolobium villosum. Next base: position 42,576 of record JAVKPL010012514.1, on the reverse strand, counting down.
TATTAGGATAAATGATATTTAAATTTTTTATATTCTATTTTTCTCTTAGTATAGTATTAAATCATAAGTTATTTGATATGAATTATTTTTCTTACCCAGCGTATTAATTATGGTGAATTATAGGATACTTAATATTATATTTTTATTTAAAATTAATGTAAAATAATGGAAAAGTAAAAAAATAATACATACATGATTGAATCAAAATATAAGACCAAATAGCTACCTATATTAGCTACTTTGGTCTAATTAGTAGACTCACTTCATATCATGGCTAGTTTGATCAAATGAGTAACATATGCCTTACTCAACCCAAAGTCGCTACATAAGGTAGCTACTTTGGGCAATCAGGCCGACCTTCAAGGCTTTTCCAACCATCGAAAAAGTGCCACATGTCTAGTCCATAGTAACTGAGTACCTCAGCGATTATGATACTGTGTTAGTGTGGTATATTTTTTCAAAAGTGTGGCATTAAGGTATATTATTCCCATAAAAAGGATAGTACCATCAATGTCCCAATCTAATTATAATTATTAGGTAAACGTCAACCACACTAATTACCGCATAGTTTTCACATGTTTGTTGCCAAGTTGCACTATTCTAAAGATCGTGATCATTATTTCCAAAAAAGAAAAAGAAAAAATCATGATCGAATATATTTGTCCCTATTTTTAACAACAAAAATAAAGGACTTGAAAATGATAATGATATGTTTAGTCAGAAAAATGTAAAATTGCACCCCTAGCGTTAGCCTAGTGGTGTGGGGTGTGTATGTTAGGAGTGTGTATAGTATATGGTGTTGTGTTCAATTCTTTGTAACCTCCAAAAAACAAGAAAAATATAAAATTTTACCGACTTTGCAAAGTTCTACATAAAATAAAGTGTCATGTATATAACTAGGGGTTTTAGTTTATCCTTTAACATGATAAGAAAAGATTTTTTACACACACAATATTTTGAGGGGCCGGCACTTTTTAAAGCAACAAAAAAATTAAGACACGCAAAACGAATCTCTATAACATTACATAATCACTTATACACACAATATTTTGTGCGGCCGACGCTTTTTAAAACAAAAAAAAAATAAGACACGCAAGATGAATCTCTATAACATTACATAATAACTTTTCGTACTAAAAGCCATATAATATAATTATTGAGTCTTTTTCTTCAAAAGCAGAACAATCATATCGTATCATATCAAAGATGGTTTTGAAAGTGATTATCAGATTTTATAAGTCCTTTTCTAAATGGTACTGTTAAAAATTCTGATACTCTACCCTTGCTTTCAATTTGTTCATGCACCTGATTTTATCGCTCTTCTTTTGATCAATGAATCTGATTCTTGTATCATCTCTCTGGAAAAAAAGAAAAAGAAAAACCGATAAAACAGTCCATCAAGAAAATTTTCCCCCGGTTAGGTATTTTCAACTGCAAATTGCTGAGAATTCATTAAATGATCGTTAACGCCAAAGAAAAATTATGTACATCGATATGAAAAACGTTACCCCACAAAGCTAAGTCCTCGATTCTTAAATTTTTTTGGCCCACAATTTTTGGTTTCATCTGTTTAATTATTTGCTAGCATGTCTCCATAGTAAGTATGGTACAAGCCTATCTCCATTCCCTACTCCTCTAATCACACGTCAATTTTCTCACTTGGTAACCCCCCCTTAAAACAACCCGTGAGCTTGTGGTACCCATTGCCAAAAGTCGATGCCAATGTGGGGTGAGTGGGGTCATCCCCACATAAATTTTTAAATAAAAAAAGATTTATTATTTTAAAGAATTTCTATTGTATTATTATGATAACTATTTAATAATTTTTTATATACTTTCGTGAACAAGAAGTGGGGTCATCTCCTTTAAATAATCAAACAAAAAGAGAAACTGAAAATTTTGTGAACAAGAAAGAAAATAAAAAACTATCAAAATTCTCTAATTTCACTTAAAATGACAGTCAATTCAATATTGAGAAATATTTTTTTCCTAATTCACCTAATCTATTTTAGTCACTACCTAAACATTTCTCTATTAAACAGTTCTTAGGAGTAGGATAAATCAAAGATAAATTGATTGTACAAAGAAGCAAGAGACTAAATATAATTCACATTATGCCGTGGCAATATATTACAACATTATAAAACATGAAGGACATGTTCCATAACTTTTTATATTCATACAACCATTTTCATATACTTGCTTTAATTAAAACACTTGCTCACTGGTGACGGTGATGAACACACTCAGCAGGTGTAACTGGGAACCTAGCAGTGTCAGTACAATAGTCATAGACCATATGTTTAGCCCTAACCCACATAAGTTGGTGACTTTGATGCAAGCTTAGTTCGGACAACGTAGGCTCATCCCACCAATACTTCCTATCCTCACTGCTACTACACCTCTTAGCATTATCCACTGCAGCCACTGACACAGGGCATTCACAGGCATTGATTTCAAAAGCCTTGTATGTTACAATGAAAGGTGCATGGCTCCAATCTGTCTTCACACGACCACCCTGCGTGGCCCAATCATCAGCATTCCATATAGAACTGTATACCCCCATGGGTTGGTCTTTAGGAAAAGGAATTCCCTTGTGTTCCATATTTGTGTGCACCCTTATTGGCGTTTCATCAACTAGAAATCTGATCATATGTGAAAAACATCGAATGTTAGAATTTGATCAACATTGTAGAAGATTTCTTTTTATTATATAGTTGATTAATATATGTAACACCCCATTAAGGAAAAAGGTTGAAAATAAAAACAGGTCAACTCTTGCATAATATTAAATAAATAAATAAATAAAAAGTTACGCATGGTAAATGATTAATATATGTAACACCTCATTAAGGAAAAAGGTTGAAAAAAAAAAGGTCTTGCACGTACCATATTAAATAAATAAAAAATAAAAAGTTGCGCATGGTAAATTGCTAATGTGTCCAAAACAATTGCCAGAAACAAAGGACATAGGTCTACGTATTCTGCAAAAGGACCTCGTTAGGAGTATTACCATATATTGTTCAAGATTCCATTCCCTTTTCCATGGTTTGTTTTTGTGTGCCCAACGGGGACACAATGACACCAAGCTTATGATAGCTCAACCACCACTGGGAAAAGCAAACATTATTCGTGTTTTCTTGACAGCTTTTTACAGACCCATGTAAGCATATTCCCAATTTTTCTATTTAAACTTTTGTTATTAAACCGCACTAGTTCTAAATAACTCTACATTAAATGCAAAGAGCCTTTTTTCACTTTTAAACAATGCATAAATTAAAGAACAATGAGCAAGGGTGCTTACACAACTTGACGTTGGTTCCAGAAGACAGAGTAGTAGTGGAAATCCTTGGTGGGGTCGAACCAGAGGTCGAGTCTCTGCTCCCTGTTACCAACGCCATTCACATACAAGTTTGTTTGAACCGAGTAAGGTTGCCCTGACGTGTTACCTAAAAACTCAAAATCAAACTCGTTGTGGTTTGGACCGTCCGATGACATCTACATCACATAAATTAACACCAATGTCAGACAGAGTCAATAAAAGTGAAAAGTCATTTCAACCACAATAATATGAATACCCTGGCACTGTTGCTTGATCATGGCGAAAAATGAAAATGAAGTACCCCCAATTGAATTAAAGTATTGGTTCATGGATTGAAAAGGCAGGGACAAAAGTAATAAATGCAAATATTAATTGGATTTAAAGTAGTAATAAACGGGGTAAATGGTAGTAGGTGGCTGCCACTAATAGCTGTTGGTACTATTCTTTTCATGAATCCCATTAATAAAATAAATAAATAAACATTATTTTGTAGTTCGGGAAATGTTGGATTCATTGAACTGAGTTGTGTGTACTGCAAACTATTGAATAGGCATCTCCATATACAACCAGTGAGAGAGAGTATCCTTATTACTTAATTAAAATATTATCTTAATATTTAATAATATTGAATGAAAAAAGCTAATATATATTCAACATATTTTTAATTTTTTTCTTATTTAACAAAGAAAAGGTTTTTATTAATCTCCTTTTACCTAACATAATTATCTTATGTTATACAGAAAAAATAGGTGAATCCCATATTATAAGAAAAAAAAAATGGAGTACGAAAATCAAAGTGTGAAAAAACATGAGAGAAGATATCTGATGTGAAAGGAAATTAATATTTTTCATTAATAAATATTAATTAAAATTTAGAAATATTTTATGCACTTACATAGAAAGCAGTAACAGTTCCAGCAGAGTCACCTTCAACAAGCTTAAGCTGGATGGTGACTTTCCCAAACATATACTTGCTTTTGGATCCAAAACCAGCACCTGAAATGTCCAACCCAATATTTATAGCAATGAATATTATTATTGGGAATCAAATTATGGGTAAGTGGAAAATGTCCCAAAGGGCATCACTGATAAGCTCTCAGGTGAAAACATATATAAAGCAAAGCTCACATTTTTTGAAGTGTTTAAAGGGTGGATAGCTTAACAAGGTTTGAGGGTAGTAACAATCAGATAATAGTGGTTTACCAGAATAATTATCAAGTTTGAGTTTGAGTAGGTCTCCTTCGTGAACGAAATGGTCCAAAGCCCAACTTGGTTGGAAGAGTTCATCAAACTTGGCAGAGGTAGCCATAGCCACCACAAACACCAACATAAGACTCACAAACAATCCTAACAGCCTAGACATTTGGAACAGTTATTACAGAAAGAAAGAGGGGATTTCTGAAGTGTTGAAATACAATGTGGAGGACTCACTGAAGAAGCTTTTATAGCCAAAAAAAGAAATTTAATTTCAATTTGAATTTGAATTTCAATTCCAAGTGGCTTGTGAAAGAAGCTCATGTCCTCTTATCCCAACGTACACATCATCGAGGAGTGTGCCACATCAGCTGCCAGGTTGGATTTTTCAAATACCAAGAAAAAAGGTCATAAAGATGATGTGGTGTATAGCAAATGGCGCCGTTACTGTGCCAGTTATAGCTGGCCAAAGCTGTTCACTCACACTCTACAGTGTCAGTGCTGTAGGATTAGGACGAACCGCTTTACGATAAATTTTTGAGAAATTAAAAACAAATAATAATAAGGCTTTTAACTTATATCGGGACATGTGCCATTCTAATTAAGATATTAAAATAAAGAATAAAATATTTTTTAACTCTTCGATAAAAACTATGGAATTCATTTTAATTTTTTTTTTTAAAAAATTGACTTATGCTTCATCTTAAATTTAAAATAGATTTAGTTAGTTAAAATTGTGATTTCTTTAAGATTTTAAAAAAATTCATATTAGTCACTTTAAAAGACTAATATAAGTTTATTTTAAATTTTAAAGAGATTATGAATTAATTTTTTCTAAGAAATTAAATTAAGTCCCATAATATTTATTGAGAATGTAAAAAAAAAATTATTCCAAAATAAAATTATTCGTATGTTATGGCAAAATTATCTTTTTTACCACCAAGAATAGGAATCAAGTGATATGGATGATTCCAGCTTAACTAAAGTTAGTTGATGGTTTTCACCAAAAAAAAAAAAAAAAAAGTTAGCATGATGGATATATTCATTTATTATTTGATCAGTTTAATTTGAACACTCTGATCTATTATTAATACGACTATCCCCACCCACGTTAAAAACTTAATATTGAGAGTTGCTATTATTATTTGATCATGTAATTAACCTTGTACAGGTATACGAGCAGAACTACCTATCATAATTTTTATTATTATTTTAGTAAAAGTTTATGTTACATTTTTGAATAAAGTCTCTATTGGATCTTATTAAAAATATTGTCCAACTTTCGTTTTTTACAAAATAATATATTCACATTAGTTTTTTTAGATACTAAATTAGATCTTCATGAAAGTTATGAAAGGTATGAGGAATTATTTTTTCAAAGAACTCGAATGGTAGATGGATCAAAAATTTACTTTTTTTTTAATGGACAAAAATAAGGACAGTGTTTTTTTGTTAGTGAACCAAAAAGAGTTTTACTCTAAATCTTTTTAGAGATACTATCCATCGGTGTACGAATTATTCTATGTCTATTTTTTTTCTGCTTACCTTTGTCTATCACTCTAAAATACTTCTAAATCATAATCTTAAGAGGAGAGAAAAAGATAAAGATTTGTTAAGATTTTGATCCAACGATATTTTAGAATGATAAGTAAAGCTAGACAGAAAAATAATAGATAAAATAACTTATCCCTTATTCTATTAGTATGGAGCTGAGTAGGATGACGAAAAAGCTCTCTCTAATAAGTTTTTGCACATATCTCAGTGACTAAAACTTGATTTTAATTATGCACTTGGAACAACTCCTTAGTGTTGATGCACGTGTTTGATAATTATATTTAAGGCAGTTAAAATTAAATTTTTATCTAAAAATAAAAAGGAAATAAAAAATAATAATATGTAAAATCAAAATTTAAAAAATCATAAAAATATAAAAACGCAATTTTAAAATGTTTTTGACTATCATAGTTATGTTAATTTTATTAAATTATAAAAATATATGTTGATAATTATAAAAGATAATGGGAAATTTGGAGCAGTAAAATGATGCCGTGTTAGATGGATATAGCTGGTTGTGGATGTCCAGTTGTCACTGGTTGTACAAGTCTTAAAATCTCTGCTTTTTCTCCTTCAAACATAATCGTGCGCAGAACAGAATACTCGCTCAGAACAGAAACATGTGTGTCTGGCATCTAGGACATGAATACGTATGGCCTATATAAAATGAGATTAATATTTGACGCAATAATTTTATTTTCTATTAATAAATAAAATTAATTATGTTACTGCTTCTAACCATAGTTGTTGATAGAAATAAAAAACATTAAGCATAGTTACAAACAGTAACAAAGCTAATTATGTTTATTACCTATACGAGAAATACTAATCTTTATATTCAACCTTTTCATAGATGTTAAATTATAGGATAGTTATATTTTATTTTTAAAAAATAAAAAGTGTGATTCAATAATCAAATACAATCCAATACAAGTCTATTATAATTGGATGTTATATTTATCATGTAGGAGGGAAAAAGTTGAGTTTCTTGCACACTCATCAACAATTGTGCATCTCTTTTTTTTTTTTTTAAAAAAAAAAAACAACGGGTCCATGAAAGTTTATATCAGCAGGAAGCTGTTTTTTTGTGTCCAGTAACACGATAATTAGTTTGCCCATTATAATTTTAATTATAATAAATCAAAGATAATTTCAATTGTAATCCTATTATCCAACCATAACGTTACTTGTACGAACTTAATTTAGTTGTGAGAAAAATGAGGAAAGCGTGGGATTGTGTATATCATTATATGCTCTCTGTGTGTCCTTTTTTTTTTTTTTTGCTGACGGCATTTCCAGCTGGACTGTACAAACGCACTTACTCAAAAGGGTCCACTTCTTTACTATTCCTTCGACAATTCTCTCCTAAGGTAGGGAAATATTTAATATGTTTCGGGATCATTGAATTTTTTGGTGTTTCTTTTCATAACATTTGTTTTTTCTTTCTCTTTTTACCTTTATTATTTTCTCACTTTTCCAATTTTACCCTCCTATTTACACTAAGGGACCACCTTAAAAATGGTGGTCCCGGATTACTTTAAATAAGCTCGTAAGGTAGGGCCGTAAAAATGGATTGACATGACACGAATTTGACACAACACGAATACATCAACTCGAACACGACATGAATTTTTATTCGTATCAAAATCTTCAATAGTGACACGACACGAATTTTTTGCGGGTTGACATAACAAGACATGAATAACACGCAAAATAGGAGTCAAAACAGTAATTGACAAAAAAAAAATTAAAAAAATGGATCAAAATTAAAAAAATAATAATAAAAATTAAAAATAAAATAATTAAAAAAATACGGGTCAACACGAACACGATACGAATTTTTTACGTTTATTTTTTCTAATGCGACATGATTTTTTTGCGGTTCAACCCGAATACGAATTTTCGTGTCGTGTCGCTGGTCGACCCGCATATCAAAACCTACATTGACATCCCTAATTTAACTATCTTATTTTATTTTATGCATCGAGATGCATACTTCTTAAACGCATATTAATAATACCTAGAGTGATAAGAAACAAGTGGACTATACAATCCTTCGTGGTAAGTTTTTACGTGAAAAAAATATTTTTTTAGAGGAGGGATATTCTTACTAACAAAATTCTCTACTACCAACTTACTACCTATCTAATCACCATTGGATCAAAGAGAGAGAATGCTAAAAAGTTTTTGAAAAAAAAAAGAAAATATTGATCTAATGGTGATTAGATAGGTAGTAAGTTGGTAGTACAAAATTTTGGTAGTAAGAATATTTTTTTTTTTTATGAAATATTTTGGTATATATTACGAGTTATTTCTCCTTGTATATATTCAAATCGTGTAATAAAACTTTTAAAACAAATCAAAACTTTTAAAACCGTAATGATTTAAAGGGAAAAGTGTATTTATTACGAGTTATTTATTCTTTTAAATGACATAAGTTATATCTTTTCACTCTTATAAAAAATGGGACTCACACATTTATTCTTTTGTTAACTCTCTAATCTTTTATTTTTTTTCTCTCTTAAAATGACACAACTTTACATTCTTTAAAATGACACAACTTTACATTCTTTAAAATGATACACATTTTACACTTATTGAAAACCTGACGTAGTTTATTTGCGTGAATGTTTTGCTATGGTCCACTAAAATCTATGGGGATGTGTAGTTTTCTATTTTTTTTTTTTTTTTGTTGATAACAGTAGTTTTCTATTTTAAACATGAATTGAAAGAGACGCAACTAGATACCAAAAAAAATAAAAAAAAATATAGACGCAATTATTGGGAATGGGGAAGTGCGGTTGGCAGATTGGAGATTTTAATAAAACCATACATTGCCTCAATCTTATAATCCAAATATTGTGCCCCTCACCTCAACCATCTTCCACCACCACCACCACAAATATCAATTTTGACTTCTTTTTTTCCTTTCGAGTTCCTATATGGTTGAAACGAGTGTAGATTAGGAGACATAGTTCCAAGCAAGTTCAATATTCGAGTTAAAAAAAAAAATTAACCCGCTTCCAGCAATAAAAAACTTAAAAAAAATGATTTATCATGTTTTTAATTTTTAAATAAGTGAATAATTTCCATCACATAATATTTTTATTTTTCAGCATTACTCATTTGAGCTTTATTAATCATATATTGCTACATAATGATTTATCCCTCGTACCTTGATCCTTTATCCCTAAGCTTTATTAATCATATATTGCTACTTAATAAAAAACAAATTCTCTCTTTAGTAAAAGAGTTTAATATTTCTTATATTGAAAGAGATAAATTTATCTTTTATATATGTATAATAGTGTGTGGCCTGTAGGGCTCATATTTTATTTTTCTCTCTTCTTCTCATATGTACCAACATTGATTCGAAGAAGATCAATTTATTTCCTACAACATAAGAAATATTTTAACTCTTAGTAAAAATATTATAATTATTATAATTTATGAATAAAGATTAAAATTCAATACTCACAGAAAGAAAGACTGAAATGCCAACCACAAAAAAAAAAAAAAAAATCATTGAAAAAATCTACCTTTTGTTTTAAGAAATGGTTAATGTACCAAAATTTTGCAATACAGAGTAATGACAACAAGAAGATTATATTTATAACATCCTTTTACTTACAATTAAATTTTAATCGATGATTTCTATCAATTTAATGATTATAATTTATTGAAAATTAATAAATATGATCCAATAAATTATAACATTCAGATTGATAGAAATCAACAATTAAAATTAAGATTTAATTATAAAAAATTGTAAGAAAAAAATTATAAATATAAGTTTATTTTAATGACAATGTATAACTTAACAATTTTTTTTTTAGTACCAACATTTTTTTTTATCTCGACGAATCAATGAATTTGGTACTGCTATTAGGTTCTTTCGTTTTTGCTGTATTATTGTACTGTTCGTAATTGAAGCGCTTTTCACGATAAGGTAGAAAAAGCCGCGAGTTGCGCAAAACCATAAAGTATCACTTTAATGGTATCATCTTGCAAAAGTTTATTTTCACTTGTAAAATATCTCCAAACTGGCCATAACGCATTTAATGTAGTGAACAAAATTCAGTACCTTGTAAATAACTTCTTTGAACATTATTTCTTATAATATTTTGTGTCATTGAAGAATAACAAATGTTTACGATGTTTATTAGATCAGTTTTTTTTTAGGGATGTTTGGTAGATAAAATATTTTTTAATGGAAAAAAGATTTTTGGGAATATGGTGAGAAATTTTTTTTCCCAAGTAAGTTACAAAAAGGTATTTGGGTTAATTTTACTGATGCTATATTTGGTTGATTGTAAAATATTAATGGGAATCCGAATCGAAATAACAACATTATCCATTTTTACACATATACAGATATATTGTATAAGAGCATTTTTGTCTCAAAATGTGAATAAGTATTTTCCAGTTGGTGGAAAAAAAATACCATAGATGGAAAGAGATTATTATTTTTTCATGTGTAGTTAAAAAACAAGAATGATTGGAAAAAATTATCCTGTGGATAATTTTATTATTACTCATACCAAATAATAAACATACTAAAAGAAAATATCTCCATCCCACCTTCTCAGGTTTTCCCCATGATACTCATACCAAAACCCCCTAATATGGGATTGACACTTCTTAGATTAAGTTCAGAACACCTAATCAGGTGATTTTCACCATCAATCCTACACCTGACACTTTAAAAAAATTTAATGTATGATATCCGACATTTTCTGGTAGTATGATACTTCAATACTCAGTGCTGAAACTTAAAAAAAAAATTCAAAGGTTAAGTTGAGTTACGTTTTTAGTTCTAAGTTCTAACTATTACATCCGTTGGATTACGATTACCATTTTATTGAGTTTAGTATAAATATTTGGAATATCTTATATTTCTTTATAAAAAATTAATGGATATCATAAATTTAACTTTATTTTCATATTAAATTATTAAATATTAATATAATATACGTTACATACATTAAAAGTATTATTTAATGTTAAAATATATCTCACATATCAAAATCTAATATTTTTTAAAATTAACAAATTTGTATATTATATCGTGTTCCGTATCTTATATTAGTCTCGACCAGTGTTACTAAACCCGGACAGACTCGATCGGGTGGACCTGGGAACCGGTAAACTGGTCATATAACCAGTTCGGTTGAAGAAACAGACCGGCCATGCATCAAAACCGGTGTGACCCCGTCCGACCCAGCCGGTTTTCATGAAAACCGATGACCCGACCCGATCCAAAGAAAAAAATAAAATTATTTATTTTTTTAAAAGAAAATCTTAATGGACATATTTAAATTTTTTTTTGCTTATTGACTTACATAAGTTATGTACCTACAACACTAATATTATCTCAATTATACACTATCCATATATTTTGATTTGATTTATAGTTAGAGATGTCATTTTATGAACCTAAAGCCCCGTATCACGATCATTATATCTTTGTTTGATCCTTTATTAGATAATAATGTGTGACTTATTATTTTTATATTAAAATAGGGATAGGATATTGTGACACCCAAGTTATGTTACACCCATGTGACACCCAGTCAATCTCACCGTTAGATCGCTTATGTTGATCTAACGGTTATATTTATTTTCATCTTTGTATGGTCATGATTTCCCAAATTTAATATTTTATATTTATTTATACCCTTTGTATGGTTATGATTTCCCATATTTAATGCTTTCACTTTAAATTTGGGAAATCATGATCATACAAAGGTAGAAATAAATATAACCATTAGATCAACATAAGCGATCTAACGGTGAGATTAACTGGGTGTCACATGAGTGTAACATAATTTGGGTGTCACAATATCCTATCCCATTAAAATATTTAAAAATTCTCTCTTTTTTTTAAGATATTTAAGTATATTTATAATTTTTTAATATAAATTATAAAATTACATATAATTACCGGATCATTTATTATGCAGTTGAACCAATAATCCAGTACTTCGATCGAATCACTTATCACCACACAATATAGATCTGTTGCATCATATATCACATTATATTGGTTTTCTGAAAGCGCGGGAAATGGGAATAGAGATTAAATAATTACCGTGATGCAATACTACTAGGGTAGGAGCATATCGAGCCATTTCTAGCATGCAATGAATGCCAAAATTGCAAATTTAGTGACACGAGCATGAGCAGGCTGGTTTTTTTCTTGTGAAAATAGGTTTCCCTTTTTTGAGCATTCACCGCTGCCTAACGCTTAGTTATCACTAGCTTCCCATCATGCCAGAATTGCATAATTTATTTTGGTTTCTTGTGCAGAAGATTGTCAGACTCACTCAGACATTGAATTGAAAGCAATCATCTTCGTATTTTTGGGTTTTTTTCGTGGAAAAGTTTAAAATATGTTAAATCCCTAAATTTATTCTAAAAATATTTAACTGATATCATATTACTTATTAAAAATATATATCTAATCTGCTACTTGGAAAGTTCTTTCTAAAAAATTGACGTGTTTGATAATTAAACTGATATCAATTTTTTAGGACTTGAAACCGCACATGTTTAATGTTTGTTAAATTACTTAATATATGTAAATTATAGGAGAATTGATATTTTTAATTTGATAATTTTAAATTATGTCAATAAAAAGGAATGTAATATTGGTTGATTTTTCATAATGTTAATTGATTTATATTTATAATGTAATATGTTAAATATTTAATTTTAATGTTAATTAATTATATTTTTAATCTAATGTTGTAAATAATTAATTTTAACGATAATTAATTTAGGACTGTAAAATGTACGATGTTTGAGATGTTTTCGATATACTAATATTTATAATTAGCACGAATATGATTATTTAAATATTTTGTATAATAGATTCATGGCATCCCCGCCTAGTTCACCGCCTAATTCACTGCGTGGTTCACAGCCTTATAAGGAGCACGACCCCACATCTTTTGGCTCCTGAGGCTCTCTTCGTAGGTTGATTACATCGAGGCCCATTGACCCCTCTCTCCTGACATTACAGGAGAAGCACATATCCACATATGTGTGGAATGGTGCGGAGGATCGGCGACTTAATGTCAGGATAGAGGCCACACACGATCCTATGCATATACATGAGGATATTCATTCGTACTTGAGGCAGCCAGGTTTCTTTCACGTTACGCGGCTGCCTAACCACGATGCGAGTGTATATTATTTTGGTTATTTTGGTTCACATGTTTTAATTGTAATAATTCAAAAACTTCACCCATTTTTATTGTTTCAGATTGACCATGCGCTTATTTATGCTCTTGTGAAGCGTTGGCGGCCTGAGACACAGACGTTTCATATAGCCCGTGGTGAGATAACCATTATTTTTTATGATGTATGGGGGATATTTATGTCATATTTGTAACCGCCTGTTGTACACCGGAATTGTTAACATTAATTATGATATTAAGCGCAGTTACAATCACAACAATTCATTTTTAAAAAATGCGAGTAAACTTTTTCCGTTTATTATGCGAGCATTTAAAACAATAAAAAGCGTAATAAATAAAAGCTGTGACCGTAACTGTAAACTCTTCGCGGAATAATTATTTAAACTATTTTTATAACATATATTACTTCCCTCAAGTCACTAAGGGGTTCCCATAAACCCACTTAGCTAAATTCTCACTTTTACGTTTTCTACCTATTCGAACATGGTTCGGTCTTTAAATCTCTGCGGACAAACCGAATGACGCGAACCTCTCATATTTTAGTATGTTATTCTAGACTTAATTACCTTTCTAGGAAGCTATCACACGAGTCATAAAGTTCTCGTTTGCTCCAGATATCGCCGTTTGAAGTTGGAGAAGCAAATCTGCCAGCCAACCCCAAAACAGCTCCAAATTGTCTTCACTCAATCAAACATTCTGGGAAATCCACTCAACCAATTGCTCTCAAATTTTTATACAATAAACTAGACACCTCAAGATTCAATTTGATATATCATACACCAAATTTGACCAAGAAACGAAGCGCAAGTAAATTTCCCAAGTTCGCTCCAGATCAGCCCCCTGTGCAGGGACCAACAGGGCAGTCAGTCTCTGCCTCCTACAGGCCGACTTCCAACCCAGAAAAATCCCAAATTTCACCATAATGTAGAGGACATCACATTCTTCAAAATAGCGTATGACACGTCGCTATCGGACCTCTTTGGAGGGAGACATGCTCTCCCAAAGTTCGCCTAAATTATGCCAATTTCTAAAAAATTCGTTAGAGTTTCCTTTATTTTTCCAACAATCCCCAAATTCGCACAAGTGTTCTATGACCTCAAATTGTACCTAATAATCATTGGGTGGCACATACAAGGACTAGCAATGCCTTGGGGCTCTGACAACCCATCAGAGTTTATATCAAATTGCTCAATTTGCATCACTTTCTTATATTTTCAAACTTAACATATTTCAATCACAATAATCCATTTGCATGCATTCTTTACAATCATAAAACATAAATCAATCCTAGAATAGGCCTATTGCCCTTTCATCATATTACATGCTTCCATATTACATCAATATTCATGTGCAAATTACAAACCTTCCAAATGACATATTACAATTACAAACCATAACCTTCAAAAATACATAATAAATACTCCAAAATAAGCATGATAAATCAATCTTGGCATTGTTCATGAGTTAAGTCTAGTCTAGGCCCAATGGCCAACAAAATGCAAAATAGCTAATCCTATGCCCAATCATCCTACGAGCTTCTTGCCCGCCGCTCCAACTCTAATGTTACCTCCTGAAATAAAGTCCCCAAAACGGGGTGAGATATACGAATGTATCTCAGTAACCCAGAGGTTCTGGAGAATACTCCGCCCAATGGTTCACTTCGATGCATATAAATAACATAACATCTTAAAACAGGATAAAACAAGGGATTTAGAGAAATAGGGGAGCATAGGGATACAAAATACGACGAATCTGGAATGGTCAATGCCAAAACCACGCAACGTCCAACCTATTGGCTTGGCATATAAGCCTACGGGTTTCAAACCAAGGCGTGTTCCCAGAACACCAAACCAAGGCACCCTCCATCCATATCCACTCGAGACTTCCTAGTGTGCTCCTATTCGGATCACACACCACGACCCCAGGTCAACTGGAACTCCCTCACGGAGACCTATCCAGTGGAAGTCCATAACGCCCCAAGGCAAACCGTCTACTGACCAGAGACACGGTACATCCTATGTACCAACACACATACTATATGCATGAACATGTTATCCTACATTATTTACATACACTTCCTACCATTACCCTCAACGGGCATGGTGGAACACACAAGTGGATCAAGCCCCAGTACCAAGAGGTTACCTGTATACTCCTCTCCACATAGCTCCAATGCAATATATTTTTCCGCGCTAGTTACACCACAGAAATGCCTACACAGAGGACATTCTCAATTAATTATCATTCATACAAACACATGCAAGTTATAAACTCTTCAAGCATGGTTTCAAATACTCACCACAATCCCACTTGGTCCTGAACCAAGGGCAACCCACCGAGCTCACGGTTCGGGGTTCAAATCCACGTATGACAACCTACAATGACCATATTTAAATTCCTGCAGAGGTATTACAGGGGACAACATGGTAGAAGAAATCAGAGAAGTCACATATATGAAAGGAGGGATAATCATGGTCAAAGGGAAGAAAATTGGGATTTTAATCATGGTGATAGAAGTCACCAATTTTGCGACCAAGTTGAAAAGCCAGGTAAATGGTTATTAGTACTAGATAGATTTGTCACTGACCTTTTTCTATTAAGTTTTATGGTGTATTCATATGATAGGAGGAAAAAAAAGATAGGTCATGATTATAATAAGAGGCTTGAGCTTGGTTCTCTTGGACCAATTCTCTGGTACAAATGAAGCATCACGTCGAGGTGAAGGCTCACATGTTGCTTTTAATGAGCTAGCAAATTTTAGAAGAGATTCTGCATAGTCTCATTAATGTGGAGAAGACTATGCAGAATCTCTTCTAAAATTTGCTAGCTCATTAAAAGCAACATGTGAGCCTTCACCTCGACGTGAAACTTCATTTGTACCAGAGAAGTACTCCAAGAGAACCAAGCTCAAGCCACTTATTATAATCATGACCTAACTTTTTTTTTCTCCTATCATATGAATACACCCTAAAAGTTGATAGAAAAAGGGTAGTGAAAAATCAGACTACTACTAATAACCATTTACCTGGCTTCTCAACTTGGTCACAAAACTGGTGACTTCTAGCACCATGATTAAAATCCCAATTCTCTTCCCTTTGACCATGATTATCCCTCCTTTCATGTATGTGACTTCTCTGATTTCTTATACCATGCTGTCTCCTGTAATACCTCTGCAGGAGTTTAATTATTAAAACCAGAGTGAGGATATTTTAACAACCAAAAATTCTTACTTCTAACTTACTACCCATCAAATCACCATTAGATCAAAAAGAGAGAATGTTAAAAAAAAATTTGAAGAGAGAGAAAATGTTAATCTAATGGTGATTAGATAGGTAGTAAGTTGGTAGTGGAAAATTTTGGTAGTAAGAATATCCCTCCTCTTAAAACCATATTATGCTATATGAAATATTTTACGACCAAAACCTCAAAATCAACATTTCCCCCTCATTAAACAGAATCAAACACAGAAAGGAATGTGATAAGACCTTCATGTGGCAGTGATCGAGCTAGCAAAAATCACAAGAAATAGCACATTCATATCTGAAAGGGTGGTATAGATATTAACCTGGTAGTAGGCTATTGGGTTTGGAATGTAAGCCATAGTACCATCACAATATCTAGGAAGCAAAAAGGCAACACTTTGATCAATATGCACATGCTAACCAGAAACACTTTCCACTGGCATAATTGGATCAAGGAGAGGATCATGATCCATAACTAGGGGAGGATCATGAGCCATACGTTCATTCTGACAAAACCGTCCATATTGCAGATTCAGCCAATAACTTAGAAAATCACCATCCAAAATATCAGAGGTCATGGTACCAGTGAATATGCCACTAGTGTTTGAACTCCAGGTTTGAGAAACAGAAGATGCATCAGAGGTTCCAAACATATGTGTTGATTCTTTCAAATGGTTAGCAGGCTCTGGTGAATATCATGAGACCCATGAGAAGCTTGAGCCCGCTCAACCTCGGATTCATGACATGTTGAATTTTCAACATTACTATTTCTTAAATACAGATTATAAATTCGTATATCAATCCAGTAACCATTACCATGTCTATCCCATGTGTTCTTGAAAAACAAATCAAATTCAGCAATTAGATTCTCTTATGGGAAATTCAGCATTCTCATTACCCGCTGAGCACCAAAAGAAATTGCACTCCTTATCCTAAAGAAGTTACCTGAAGAGTAGATTTATAACCAGATATTCAGACAAAGAACTTATTTAGATAGAAGAAGAAATAAAAGTAAAAGGAAAATAAGCTATCCTCTTGAAGAATTACACTCGAATAAAACGTGGGGGGAAAGAAAAAGCTCATCAGTGCAATAAAGCTCCTTAAAAGTAATCCAATTGGCTTGCCTATATTAGCTCTAGACATATATATATGATTCTTGAAATCAGACTTAATCACAGGATTTAAGAGGAAAAATAAACAATAAGGCGTGGCTATTAAGAATATATTGCAGACACAAAACACCATGCAACATCTGTATATAGGGAACAAATAAATATGCTTTACTTTTGTATTCTTCCAGCTACAACTTATTTCAAGTGCAATAGAAACATCATCTTTAGGAAAAATAATTGTTTTAGCTTGGTTTTAAGGTCAAATACCCTTACTAATGCTACGCCCCAAGTTATTGTTCACACGCAAAGGATCTATAATATTGAAGTATTTGGATACAAAAGGCTGCTCTTCATTTTCTTGGCAGCTTGGCTGAACTCCATAATAGGACTGGCAAGCATTAAGAAACGATTCATTCAGCAGCAACTCTTGGCGATCCTTTCGTGGAGGCTCAACTGTCATGATTATGAATTCAGGAAAATGGGAGAGAAAAAAAATGTTATCAGCCACAATGAAGAGAACAAGTTATTCAAGACAGAGATATGATGAACACAAGAATTTTTTTTTCACATACCTCTCATATTAGGAAGTGAACTTATTGGCACTGCTCCCCATAAGGTAACGCAGTATTCATTCCAGTCAAATTTACTATAGAACTCCAAGAATCGATAAAGTACCTAAGATATGCCAGCAATAGGATCACAATAACATAAATTTTCCTTTATTCCCTCTTCATAAGTCACTGTACTATATAGACCAAAACAAACAAGTTTGTCACCTTAAGTGGTCCAACAAATGTCCTTCTGTAAACATGAAATATGTACAAGACTTGAATTTCCAGTGTGTAAGGACCATTAATCAGTGAAGGAATTAGTTAGGGAAAGAAGGAGAGATTTTAGAGTGAGAGGGAAAAGAGGAGAGAGATGTCCAACAATTTTCTGAGTTTTTCCATTACACCCCTCTTGGGCTATATAGTGTCTTGATTACATCTCTACTCCTAATTAAGAGTAAAAGACTACATATGCAATATTACTATTAAAGGCCCTATTACTCAATGTGAATAATCCAACAAGTAAGTGGGCTTCTTAGTCGCACGTTTGGGCCGGTCACGCGTTGGGCTTGTGATTGCAACAATCCCCCTCCCATCGAAATGGGCCTCGTCCACGAGGCATGTGCGGCCCATCGTCACCTGCTGAGGCTGAATTAGTGGATCCAGCTGTGGGGATAAGGGGGCAGGTGGCAGCGCACCAGTGGCTGGTGAAGAGATAAGAATCTCGGATGCTCGCTTGTGATTGGAGGGAAAAATGGTGGCAGTGCGGTTGTCCATATCCGACAATAATGAGTGGGACTCTTCAGTCTGATCCCATTTACTGATTGTTGGGATGTCGTGCGTAGCTGAGGTCTCTGGTAGCTGTAAAGGAGGAGTCTTGGAGAGGTAAACAGAGGAAACGAAGGACTCGTCTTCCCAAGTTGAATCTTCGGGTGGAAGATCATGCCACTGAACCAAGACCCGAGGGATCTGCCGTCCCTGCCTCCATACGAGTCGTCGAGCAACCATAGCGGCTGGTGTATGGAGCGGAGTCGGTTGTTGCAGATCGAGAGGCCACTCGTGGATCTGGTAGTTGCCGGTGGGAACGAAAGGACGCAGCAAAGAGACATGAAATACTGGGTGGATGCAGGAACCAGACGGTAGTTGCAATCGATACGCCACTTTCCCAACTTTCTCCAAAATGTCGAACGGACCAAAAAAATGCAAGCTGAGTTTGGAAGAAGACCGACGGTGAACCGATAGCTGCCGGAAAGGTTGCAGACGGAGAAGCACCTTATCTCCAACTTGAAAGGTGACATCTTTCCTTTTGCGGTGTGCTTGTGTTTTCATCATCGCTTGAGCTTTCTTTAAGTTTTGCTTTAATGTTGCCAGGAGCATGGATCGGTTCTGCAAATCGGAATCAACGGCCTCCAAAGAGGTAGTACCCATGGTATATTCCAACAGACACGGTGGAGAGCGACCATAAGTTGCTTGAAATGGTGAGAAACCGGTTGAACGATTATGGGCAATGTTATAATGAAACTCTGCCCAGCTCAAATAACGGTGCCATACTGAAGGTCGGTCATGTACAAAACATCTCAGGTATTGCTCTAAAACGCGATTCATTCTCTCCGTCTGTCCATCTGTTTGGGGGTGGTAGGCTGAGCTGAATAGCAGCGCGGTCCCATGAAGTTTGAACAGAGTTTGCCAAAATTCACTGAGGAAAATGGGGTCCCTGTCTGAGACGATGGACTTTGGGGGACCGTGGAGTTTGCCAATATTGTCCCAGAAAACTAGAGCCACTTTGGCTGCTGAATATTTTGGGAAAAGGGGAACAAAGAGAGCCCCCTTAGTCAGTCCGTCGACCACCACCATAATGGTTGTAAACCCGGCTGAAAGAGGCAAATGAGTAATAAAATCCATGGATAACTCCGACCAAATATCTTGGGGAATAGGTAAGGGCTGTAAGAGATCGTATGGGGAGTGATTAGATGGTTTCGTCTTCTGGCAAATCTCACACTGTTGCACCAACTGTTGAATGTCTTTTTTCATATTTTTCCAGGTGAATTTAGCTCCAAGACGAAGGAGGGTGCGACGGATTCCGGCATGACCACCTACTTTGGACGAGTGGAACTCAAGCAGCAGAAGAGGAATCAGTGTGGATGCCGCAGGAATGTACAACCGCTGTCGATGGAAGAGTAAGCCATTATGCAACCTCCAGAAGGGCCTTTGGGAGGGATTTTCCTGTAAATCATGTAATATTTGGGTAGCGTAGGAGTCTTGTTGTAATTCGGACTGGATGATGGAACTGTAATGTGATGTAGGACTGCTGAAAGAGAGGAAAGCAGGGGATGAAGACATAGTATTCCCCTCTGGCTGTCGTGAGAGTGCGTCGGCCACTGTGTTGGACTTTCCAGATTTATACTGGATAGTGAAATTGAAACCCAACAATTTCGCAAGAAATTGTTGTTGATCCGGAGTTTGAATTACTTGAGACATCAAGTGATGTAAACTCTGATGATCGGTCTTAATAACAAACGATGTGCCAAGCAAATACTGGCGCCACTTGGCTACGGCGGACGTAATGGCAAACATTTCTCTGAAATAGGTGGATTTGGCTTGCATAAGCTTAGATAACTTGCGGCTAAAAAATGCAACTGGATGTCCTTCTTGTAACTGCCCCCACTCCCTCTCCTGATGCATCCGCTTCCAGGATGAAGGGGAGTTTAAAATTGGGTAAGGCCAAAATTGGGGCTGTAATAATCATGTTCTTTAGGGACACAAAAGCCGTATCCGCTGCAGTAGTCCAAACAAAAGCATCTTTGGACAACAGATCTGTAAGTGGGGCTGCAATCATCGCGTAGCCTTTAATAAAACGACGATAATAACCAGATAAGCCCAAGAAAGCTCTAAGTGCAGTGACTGAGTTAGGGGTTGGCCATTCTGTAATCGCCTGAATCTTAGACGGGTCTGGTGATACTCCCTCAGCAGAAATGATATGTCCTAAAAACTGAATTTCCTGCACCGCAAAAGAACATTTAGTAATTTTAGCAAAAAATGTATGTTGCCGCAATGTTTGCAGGACTTGCAGCAAGTGATCCGCATGTTCCTTGAGGGTTGGACTGTAAATCAGTATGTCATCAAAAAAATGACAACAAATCTACGTAAGAACCGTGAAAAGATATGGTTCATCGTAGCTTGGAATGTGGATGGAGCATTAGACAGTCCAAAAGGCATCACTAAGAATTCAAAGTGCCCACTATGAGTTCGGAACGCTGTTTTGTGTACATCACCAGGTTTCATCCGAATCTGGTGATAGCCTGATCGTAAGTCAAGCTTGGAGAAGATAGTTGCTCCGTGTAATTCGTCCAGTAATTCATCCACTGTTGGGATCGGAAACTTATCTGGAATAGTAATGGCGTTAAGGGCACGATAGTCCACACAAAAGCGCCATGTACCGTCTTTTTTGCGGACTAAAAGAACTGGGGAGCTATACGGGGAGTGGCTTGGTTGAATGATACCAGATTCCAACATTTCCCCCACCATCTTTTCAATCTCTGCTTTCTGAAAATGTGGGTATCTATATGGTCTCACTTGAATGGGTTTAGAGTCAGGAAGGAGGTTAATAGAGTGGTTAGTCGCTCGGTCTGGTGGTAAGGCATTGGGAACCAGAAAAACGTCTTGGAATTGTTGTATAACAGCCTGGATAGTTGGAGGTAATTGGCTAGAGGAATCAGGTGGGGTAGGATGGCACGTGACATTGCTAGTGAGACACATAAAGTAGGAGGAAACCGAATCTTGAGCAACCAATTTCTGTAATTGGGAAGGGGACAGAGGGCTAGGAGAGGGTGTATGATCTCCGTGAAGAGTGATAGGTAATCCGTCTTTGGTAAAGGACATAGTCATCTGTAAGTAGTCGGTAAGGATAGGTCCCAATGTGGCTAGCCATTGAACCCCTAATATTACATCAGCACCTTTGAGTTCCAGAACAAATAAATCAGTGGAAAACACATGAGATTGCAAGTTAAGTGTGACATTAGGGCAGTAAGCCACACACGGCAAGGTGTCTCCGTTGCCGACTTGTACCTGGAAAGGAGAAACCAATTGCATAGTAAGGGCGAGATACTTAGCCATACGCTCAGTAATGAAATTGTGTGTACTACCCCCATCCACCAAAATCTGAAGTAATTTGCCTGTGATTGTGCCCGATGGTCTGAAAGAGATTGAACTTCTATTGCCAAACAAGGCATTTAAGTTGATTGCTGGAGAGGACTCTTCAGTTACTATGTCATCTGGTATTGCCGGTATGTCAACCCCTGGACTATCATCCGTACCTTCCATATATAACAGAGCTGCACCACCCTTGCACTTGTGGCCGAAGGAATATTTTTCGTCACACGTGTAGCATAAATTTTTTTCGCGCTTAGCCTGCATTTCTGCTGGTGATAATCGCCTAATAGGTATGGCAGGGATGGGTTTGGGATTGGGTGGGATGGTTTGGGGTGTAGTGAGAATGGAAGTATTAGAGGGCGGTTTAGTGTTTATGGTCCATGGACGGTTGGGTTTGTAATCAACGGCTTGGTCCTCATAGATTCGAGCCAAGGAATAGGCCTCGTGATAATCATGTGGACGTTGGGTGAGGATAGGGCGATGGCTGTGAGGTTTTAAACCAGAGATTAATATGCTACGTAAAAGAGTGGCGGAAAGACCAGGTACCTTGCTAACAAGCTTCTCAAAGGAAGATTGATAGTCCACAACCGAACCTGTTTGTTGGAGTTTGACCAACGCTCCTGCCGGATCGTCAAACTCAGATGGACCAAAATGGCGTTGCAAGGCAATACAAAACGTCCTCCACTCCGTAAGTAACCCGTTCTGTTCAGATCCATAGAACCAACTATCTGCTGGATCGCTTAAGTGGAATGCAGCCAAATTAACACGATCTGGTAACGGTACTTGATAGAAGGTGAAATACCGTTCAGCAGCGACGATCCACGTGGTCGGATCTCCGGATGAAAATCGCGGAAAATCGAGTTTGATCTGTCGAGATCTGGGTGGCTCACGGCCAGCTGCAGCGCCACCAGGACCAGCTCCCAGTACGCCACGATCGGGGTGAAGTTGCTGTAATTCAATCAAGCGTTGCAGATCTTGATGAAGCTGATCTTGCGATGCTTGCATCTGCTGTTGAGAATCCAATAAATTGGAATGGGATTCTTGTAGAGTAAAGTATTGTTGTTCCCTGACGAGATCTGCAGCTCGAAATTGTTGCTCAAGAGTATCCAACCGTTGGTTGAAATCACGCATACGGGTATTGTCCGCCATTAAAGGGAAGGTTGAGGCTCAATGAAAGCACCAACTGTAAGGACCATTAATAAGTAAAGGAATTAGTTAGGGAAAGAAGGAGAGATTTTAGAGTGAGAGGGAAAAGAGGAGAGAGATGTCCAATAATTTTCTGAGTTTTTCCATTACACCCCTCTTGGGCTATATAGTGTCTTGATTACATCTCTACTCCTAATTAAGAGTAAAAGACTACATATGCAATATTACTATTAAAGGCCCTATTACTCAATGTGAATAATCCAACAAGTAAGTGGGCTTCTTAGTCGCACGTTTGGGCCGGTCACGCGCTGGGCTTGTGATTGCAACACAGTGCATAGGTTGAAATAAGTCCATGCTGAGAACCCAAGATGCGGCTTTCATGGTAACACCAAGCTTTTATCAATATAATACTGCGTTTGAATAAGTGATTCTGTTCTATCCAAATGTCAACCTGGAACAGAAAACTATTTGTTAGATTTATCTATTAAAGAAAAAATATGCATGACAGTCAGAACTTGAGTCAAAATGAATCACCTCCTCAAGAAAACATAGTGTACATAAAGCACCAAGATGATTAAAAGATATGTCAACTACAATATTTTCCACTAAGCACTTTATGATCTTCACCTGCCATTGAACAAGAATAAGAAATGCGTGACGGTAAGGATGTGGACAAAACTATCAAGCAGCTTTTAAACGAGATGGTAGAAATAAATGGTTTTTTCAATTACCTTTATATTATTAACAACACATTTATCCCAAAATAGTTAGGATAACATTGAAATATATAAAACATCATAAAAAAAATACACTAGGATTTGGTATCCATGCAAGCATTTAATGACGTATGCAATTTTGCATATATAATTCAACCATTAAAAGCTATAATTGATTGGGATTTTGGTTTTTGGAATATCATTTATATCCATAATTACACACACACAATTGAGAATATGACTAGGCTTTCCACTTATCTTGCTCAAGACAATCAACCTGCTGATTAAAGTGCAACAATAGATCTATTGACCTAAGCGGATTAGAATCAGCTAAGTTAGCATATTAATCTATATAGTAGAAAGTTAAAACACTGTAATAAGGAATTTCTAAGTAGCTAACCTAGAAATCTCTTTCAACAACTAAAAGAGAAGTTTCGTGACAAAAAAGTGAAGAATTTCTTAACACCACAATTCAAAAGAATCTTCCTCATCTTGCCTTCTGCATTCTGACTACAATCACATACATACAATGCTACCTTATCTAGTCTGAAGACAAAAAGTCAAGTATGCTGCCAACATGCTTAGAATTGGTAAATTTTGCATCAATTTTAGAAACCACTAACAACATTCAGAACATTCAAAAAGTTACACAGTCAAACCTAGAAAATGGAAATCACACAACTTCCCTTCTGGACTTTGTCAGAGCGTTATATACAGTATTGTCAAATATGAAAATGCATTGGAGAACCGTGAATCCAGCTGATAAGAAACACATACCTTTGCCGGGATATACTGAACCTCTTTCACACTAAATTCAGCATCCTCATTCTTCTCTTCTCTTTCTAAAATATGCACTATCTCTTGGACCAAACTGTATGTCAGATCTTGATTGTCATCGAATGCTGTTAGATCAATATCCCCATCAGTTAAATAAGTCTTCAGTGTTACGGACCCAACTACAAATAGCTGCGTTACCAAAGGAAGCACATCATTTATACTTGCATTAATAAACGGTATAAAGCTTCATTTTGGAGGTTAATTTTCTATAAGAAGAGATAAAATCTATTTTCTATGCAAGTCCAAACAAACTTGCTCTATGACATATAAGTCCAGAAACCAATAATTGAAACTAAAAAAAAACATTTATTAAGAGAATCCTCTAGTAAAATATTCTAAAATCATTCAAGACCTCACTCCCAACATAATTTCACATACAGGCCAAATACAAGGTAATGATTCAGTAACAGTTAAGATAAAATTTAAAACATATATACTTAATTTTATGAGCAACACAACATAATATGAAACTTTGGTCTTTTTTAACAGTTTAGGTGTGAACGATGGTGTAATCCTTGGCTTAACAATGCCCTCATACGATGACAGATTATTATACACGATGTTACGATTATTTTTAGAATGGTTATACATTGATAATTAATTTTCTTCGAAAGAAATATTTTTGATTTACTCACTGCATTCAATTAAAAAAAAAATTAAGCATGAAAATTTATTGACTTTATTGATGGATCAATAGAAAGTCCCTTAGGTTACTTCTACCTTGAATGCTCACACATTGAAATACAATGGCCACACCCATAGTGACCCAAAACAAGAAATTGTACTAAGTGCCTAATAGATAGATTTCTTGGTGCTAACAGCATCCACTAAAGTTTAGTTGATCGCTGTGTAATAATCTGATGAAACTTTGACATAAATTTTTGCTTTTAAGCTTACTCAAATATTTTCAGAAATTACTTTGTGCTTCTAAACAAGCCACGTCTGTAAAGGTACAAGAATAATTCCCAAACTGCTTGACGAATAGGATATGTAAGATTAATGGGCAAATCCGGTTGTATATAGGCTCTCTCTTCTTGCAAGGATAGAGGTCAAAGCCGATTGTATGCAACTTTACTCTTAGATAGATATAAAGAGGATGAATTGCTGCAGCTATAAGACTGGCCTTAGAATATATATAAGATTAAAAAAGATTGAATATATAAACTCAAAATTCAATTAGAGAGGCCTAAGATTTCTGGTTTAGTTGTGTCTCAATCCAAAACTGTAAGGCATTAGGTTAATGAATTTTCTCACTTATGAACTCTTCACTTAACCCGTTAAGTAACAAACAATGTGATATTCAATCACACTTGAATATCCTGATAAACTTCCCCTCAAGTGTGAACCCCATATTGATATACTCCCGATAAACTTAGCAAAAACTGACTCCAAAAATTGTGAATCCGAAATTGATCTGCGTTAATTTTCTTACAGGTTATTTCTATCATGTCATGTCATAAACAAGTTATTTTTGTCTTATCATATTGTGTCGTGTTGATCTACACAATAAAACACAATTTGGGATTGATAGGTTATTCATGTAGTATTGTGTATTGTTAATCCGCACAATAAGAGACACATTATGAGTTTGAGGGTTATTCGAAGGTTTTAACGTGATCAATTTCTTGTCATGTTCATGTTGAGTATATTTGTGTTCATGTCTAATTCGTGTCGCGTCGTGCCAACTCGGATTGTCACCCCTACTTTTAGTATTTTGAAGAGATGTTTTTCATTTATTGCAGCAATTATTTATCATCATAAAAAAAGGAGAATTTGTTGGGTCCTACACCTTATCTAATTTTGATGATGACAAACTAGGGGTGTCAAAACGGGTTGACACGACAAGAATTTGACACAACACAAATACAAATAACACGACACAGATTTTTATTCGTGTCAAAATCTTCAACACTGACACGACACGAATTTTTTGCGGGTTGACACGACACGACACGAATAACACGCAAAATAGGGGTCAAAACAGTAATTGACAAAAAAATTAAAAAAATCGATCGAAATTAAAAAAACTAAAACAATAATAATAATAAATTAAAAATAAAATAATTAAAAAAATACGGGTCAACACGAACACGAATACATCAACACGAACACGACATGAATTTTTTACGTGTCATTTCTTCCAACACGAACACGACACGAATTTTTTTGTGGGTCAACCCGAACATGAATTTTCGTGTCGTGTCGCGGGTCGACCCGCGTGTCAAAACCTATATTGACACCCCTATGACAAACAAGTGATGCACTGCTCAAGAAATAAGATAAATATAAAAAGAAAAAAAATATGATTTCACAAGATTATTCATGTTCATGTTTTTAATGTCAAATATGAATGTTATGACACAAATTGATATTGCATATGCATATTGCAAGCTATTCCCTCCTACATATAGGCTTATGAAAAATTTTGAACACCTACTCAACTCCTATCACTATTAAATTATGTTTTTTTTTTTAACAATGTTTGAGTTTTTTTGTTTAAGGTTACTGCAGGATTTAATATGTGATTTGTTTGAAGAATTAAAATATTGGAAGAATAAGGATTGAATGAGGATAGCATAAATTTAATGAAAGGGAGGTTTTGATTCCTCTCTTCTGGATTGAAAAATAATCAAAAGAAATCAAAAGATTTTAATTACCTCGAAAAATCTTTTTTTGTGAATGACGGTAGACCAAATTTGTCTTTATGTTTTAGAAAAATATTTTTTTAACCAAATCCTTTTTGTTATATCCTATCCACTTGAAAAACAAATGATAAATGTATCTTTTTTATCAAATTTTTTTTAATTTAGATAAAATAAAATTTTTTTAATTAGAAAAATCTTTTTTAACCAAAAAAAATTCACAAATCCTTTTTGTTAAGAAAATTATTTTTCAAATTTTTTAATTTAGATAAGATAAAATTAAAAAAAGAAAGAATTTTAACCAAAAAACACAACAGCTTTTTTGTATTGATATAAAAGGAAAAAACTAGGAATCAAAGGCAAGAAAATATTTTTTTTAACCAAATCAGTTTTATTAAGAAAATTTTTTTTCATTTTCTTTAGTTCAGATAAGATAAAATTAGAAAAAAAAATGATTCTATTTAATTTAATAAAAAAACAATAGTTTTGGTATTAATATAAAGGGGCAAAAACTAGGAATAAGGTTTTAACTAATGTCAGACGGAGCCTATGGCAGGAAATCACCACAACCAAAGTAAGCCAATTATAGCAAATGGGTCTAACACTATATCTCAACCCAAAACCTTTAAGGCATTGGATTTATGAATCCTCGCATAGCTCGTTCTCAACTAATGCAAAATTTCTTCACACCTAAATATCCTAACAATTTTAATCCACAATTATCTTATCTCATTATGGACTTCACCAGGAAGGAAGTATGCCCCAAAATATAAAATCCAACCAATTAACTAGTACTATAGCTGCACGAACATAATAAAGAACCCTAAATTATTTGATAACAACAATATAACGAACCATATCTGGGAATTTATATAAAAGAAGAATAATAAATGTAACATTCAAACTAAAACAATTAACAAGGAAATATTCGATGGAGAGTTTTGACACCTTGCAAGGGATAGACTTCATTATCAGGCGTTGTAAGTAAGATAAAATAGCACTTCGACGTTGATCTGATGTTGGGTTGGGCTGAATAGATGTGAGTAGCTCTGCAGCTCTAGCTTCTGCTCATATCCATTTATCTTGGTCAAGCACCTTAGAAACGAAGGTTTTTTATTAGACAAGAGACCATTTGGAATAAAACCACTAAGCATGGCTCACCCTCCACCACAATGGCTCACGTCCCTCCACATAGTCTGCTTAATTATGAGCAAAAAAATTAAGTGAGAGAATTAGCAAGATTTGTACGTCTCAAAATAAAAGGAGTTCAAGAAGCTATACAAATATATAAGTACGTAATGTTTCTTGGAAATCTTGATCTGAATCATATTTCTTGAATTAATGAAGATTACAAATCTTTTTTTTTTATACAGAAGATTACAAATCTTGATCTGATGTTTATATCAGATACTGTACATTGAAAAGAGATATGTTTACAAAAAAAGAGATAGTTAAAAAGAGGGGAAATAAACAAACTCAACTAACTAACTATTAACAGACGAAGTAACTACTAACAGAGTAACTATCTATTAGGAAAACTACCTACACATATGTATGTGTAGCTGTGTACAGATCAGAAATAATTTCAACGTAAAGATGCTACATTATATTAGTACTAGAAAATAATTCAAATGACACGTAAAATAAAATATTTAGAAAATAAATAAAAATAAAAAATAATAATACTTTGTACTTACTCCTTAAGTACTTTAATTAAATGATAAGGTCAATTTCAACCTTTTTTAATGGTTCGCATATCTACCCAAAAAAATGTATAATAATACTAATTAACATTTGACAATCTAACACCATTTTCAATTTTCTTAGGAAACACTTAGTCATCATATCACTGTTCAAGAGCCATCTGAAAGCAGCAGCAACATGATCACCGATAGAGAAAAGTCAACGTGTTTAGATTACCTTTTAAAAAAAGTTACTTTTATGCCCTACTTATTTTAAAAGTGTTTTTTATAAAAGTTAAGACTATTTAGAATTTAAAAAATATATATATATATTTTTTTAAAATTGGCTTTTGACTTTTGCTTTTTGGTGAAGCTAAGATATTTAGCTTCTGGAAAAGAAGGTTTTTGGCTTTTTTATGACTTCTGTTTTTTTAAAAGCAATCATCCAAATGCAATTTACAATAAATGTGCTTTTTCTTTGGAAAAGAAAAATAACTTTTAAGTGGAAAAAAGCTCATCTAAACGGGCCCGCCTGTTTGTTTCACCTTCTAAAAAAAGTGACTTGTATCTCTTCCTTATTTTAAAAGTCCTTTTTACAAAAGTGAAAGATTTTTATATTTTTATAAAAATATTTAGTTTTTGAAAAAAAATATTTGGCTTTTGACTTCTGCTTTTTGTATAAGTTAAAATTTTTAGCTTATGAAAAATTTAGATTTAGCCTTAGAAGAATGTCAAAGCTATGTCTTTGAGATTGCTCAACTTATTTGGATTACCTTTTATAAAAAATTACTTTTATGACCTACTTATTATAAAAGTGCTTTTTATAAAATTTAAAACTATTTATATTTTTTTAAAAAAATTGCAAAAAAAAATTCGCTTTTGACTTTTACTTTTTGGAGAAGCTAAAATTTTTACTTTCTGGAAAAAGCATGTTTTTGGCGTTTTTTATGATTTATGCTTTTTTTTAAGGCAATCATCCAAATGCAATTTACAATAAAAGTGCTTTTTCTTTGGGAAAAAAGTAACTTTTAACTGGAAAAAAGCTCATCCAAACGGGCCCGCCTGTTTGTTTCACCTTCTAAAAAATGTGACTTTTATCTCTTCCTTATTTTAAAATTTCTTTTTACAAAAGTTAAATCTATTTATATTTTTATAAAAATATGTAGTTTATGAAAAAATATATTTCGCTTTTGACTTCTATTTTTGTATGTTAAAATTTTTAGCTTCTGAAAAAAGTAGGTTTTTGACTTTTTTGTGACTTTTGTTTTTTGTTTTTAAGTAGACGTCCAAACGAACTAAAAATGAGAAGTGCTTTTTTTCAAGAAGAAAATAGCTTTTTTTGTTTGGGCTTCTCAAAAAAGTAACTTTTATCTCTTTCTTATTTTAGATGTGTTTTTTATAAAAGTTAAAGCTATTTATATTTTTTTAAAAATATTTAGTTTTTGAAAAAAAATATTTGGCTTTTGACTTCTTCTTTTCATAGAAGTTAAAAATTTTAGCTTCTGAAAAAAGTACGTTTTTGGCTTGAACTTGCTATAAAGGATGCTTAAGGAAGCCATGATGTGGTGGATTCAGGAAAGGTTAGTAGGGATAACCATCTCCCTTTGAAGCTGAACTTTCGAGTTTTCTTCTTTATTTTTAGATTTGCCTAAGTGTATCGTGTTATTAATGTGAATTTTGTTTTTTAATTTCAGTCTAAAATTTATTTCTTTCGCCACCTCTAACAAAATTTTCTGAATCTGTGATTTAGCCTTGGAAGAATGCCAAAGCTATGTCTTTGAGATTGCTCAACGTGTTTGGAAAAAAGCAATCATCCAAATGCAATTTACAATAAAAGTGCTTTTTCTTTGGAAAAAAGTAACTTTTAAGTGGAAAAAAGCTCATCCAAACGGGCACGCCGGTTTGTTTCACCTTCTAAAAAAAGTGACTTTTATCTCTTCCTTATTTTAAAGGTGCTTTTTACAAAAGTTAAAGCTATTTATATTTTTATAAAAATATTTAGTTTTTGAAAAAATATTTGGCTTTTGACTTCTGCTTTTTGTATAAGTTAAAATTTTTAGCTTCTGAAAAAAGTAGGTTTTTGACTTTTTTGTGACTTTTGCTTTTTTTAAGAAGAAAACGTCCAAACGAACTAAAAATGATAAGTGTTTTTTTTTTTCAAGAAAAAAAAAGCAGCTTTTTTGTTTGGGCTTTTAAAAAAAGTAACTTTTATCCCTTTCTTATTTTAGAAGTGATTTTTATAAAATTTAAAGCTATTTATATTTTTATAAAAATATTTAGTTTTTGAAAAAAAAATATTTGGCTTTTGACATCTGCTTTTCATAGAAGTTAAAAAATTTAGTTTCTGAAAAAAGTTAGTTTTTGGCTTTAACTTGCTATAAAGTATGCTTAAGCAAGCCATGTAGTGGTGGACTCATGAAAGGTTAGGAGGGATGATCATCTCCCTTTGAAGCTAAACTTTCGAGTTTTCTTCTTTATTTTTAAATTTTCCCAAGTGTTAATCATTATCGTGTTATTAATGTGAATTTTGTTTCTTAATTTCAGTCTAAAATTTATTTCTTTCACCACCTCTAACAAAATTTTCTGAATCTGCGGTTTAGCCTTGGAAGAATGCCAAAACTATTTCTTTGAGATTGCTCAATGTGTTTGAATTACCTTTTAAAAAAAGTTACTTTTATGCCCTACTTATTTTAAAAGTGCTTTTTATAAAAGTTAAAGCTATTTAGAATTTTAAAAAAATATTTTTTTTGAAAAAAAAATTGGTTTTTGACTTTTGTTTTTTGGAGAAGCTAAAATTTTTAACTTCTGGAAAAAGTGACTTTTATCTCTTCCTTATTTTAAAAGTCCTATTTACAAAAGTGAAAGCTATTTATATTTTTATAAAAATATTTAGTTTTTGAAAAAAAATATTTGGCTTTTGACTTCTGCTTTTTGTATAAGTTAAAAATTTTAGCTTATGAAAAAAGTAGATTTAGCCTTGGAAGAATGCCAAAGCTATGTCTTTGAGATTGCTCAACGTGTTTGGATTACCATTTAAAAAAATTTACTTTTATGCCCTATTGATTATAAAAGTGATTTTTATAAAAGTTAAAACTATTTAGATTTAAAAAAAAAAATTGCAAAAAAAATTGGCTTTTGACCATTGCTTTTTGGAGAAGCGAAAATTTTTAGCTTCTGGAAAAAGCAGGTTTTTGGCTTCTTTTATGACTTCGGTTTTTTTTAAATGCAATCATCCAAATGCAATTTACAGTCAAAGTTCTTTTTCTTTGGAAAAAAGTAACTTTTACTAGAAAAAAGCTCATCCAAACGGGCACGCCTATTTGTTTCACCTTCTAAAAAAGTGACTTTTATCTCTTCCTTATTTTAAAGGTGCTTTTTACAAAAGTTAAAGCTATTTATATTATATAGAGGTAATTGAAAAAACCATTTATTTCTACCATCCCATTTAAATGCTGCTTGATAGTTTTGTCCACATCCTTACCCTTCAAGCATTTCTTATTCTTGTTCAATAGCAGGTGAAGATCATAAAGTTCTTAGTGGAAAATATTGTAGTTGACATATCTTTTAATCAGCTTGGTGCTTTATGTACACTATGTTTTCTTGAGGAGGTGATTCATTTTGACTCAAGTTCTGACTCTCATGCATATTTTTTCTTTAATAGATAAATCTAACAAATAGTTTTCTGTTTCAGGTTGACAGTTGGATAGAACAGAATCACTAATTCAAACACAGTATTATATTGATAAAAGCTTGGTGTTACCATGAAAGCCGCATCCTGGGTTCTCAGCATGGACTTATTTCAACCTATGCACTGGAAATTTAAGTCTTGTACATATTTCATGTTTACAGTAGTACATTTTTTGGACCACTTGAGGTGACAAACTTGTTTGTTTTGGTCTATATAGTATAGTGACTTATGAAGAGGGAATAAAGGAAAATTTATGTTATTGTGATCCTATTGCTGGTATATCTTAGGCACTTTATCGATTCTTGGAGTTCTATAGTAAATTTGACTAGAATGAATACTGCGTTAGCTTTTGGGGCCCAGTGCCAATAAGTTCACTTCCTAATATGAGAGGTATGTGAAAAAAAAATTAGTGTTCATCATATCTCTGTCTTGAATAACATGTTCTCTTCATTGTGGCTGATAACATTTTCTCTCTCTCCCATTTTCCCGAATTCATAATCATGACAGCTGAGCCTCCACGAAAGGATCGCCAAGAGTTGCTGCTGAATGAAGCGTTTCTTAATGCTTACCAGTCCTATTATGGAGTTCTGCCAAGCTGCCAAGAAAATGAAGAGCAGCCTTTTGTTTCCAAATACTTCAATATTATAGATGCTTTGCGTGTGAACAATAACTTGGGAAAGGATCTAT
Organism: Gastrolobium villosum; assembly: GCA_032173675.1. NCBI lineage: Eukaryota > Viridiplantae > Streptophyta > Magnoliopsida > Fabales > Fabaceae > Gastrolobium > Gastrolobium villosum. The sequence continues at coordinate 8,855 of JAVKPL010012514.1, read as the reverse complement.
AATATTGAAGTATTTGGAAACAAAAGGTTGTTCTTCATTTTCTTGGCAGCTTGCCTGAACTCCATACTAGGACTGGCAAGCATTAAGAAACGCTTCATTCAGCAGCAAGTCTTGGCGATCCTTACGTGGAGGCTCAGTTGTCATGATTATGAATTCAGGAAAATGGGAGAGAGAGAAAATGTTATCAGCCACAATGAAGAGAACATGTTATTCAAGACAGAGATATGATGAACACAATAATTTTTTTTCACATACCTCTCATATTAGGAAGTGAACTTATTGGCACTGGGCCCCATAAGCTAATGCAGTATTCATTCTAGTCAAATTTACTATAGAACTCCAAGAATCGATAAAGTGCCTAAGATATACCAGCAATAGGATCACAATAACATAAATTTTCCTTTATTCCCTCTTCATAAGTCACTGTACTATATAGACCAAAACAAACAAGTTTGTCACCTCAAGTGGTCCAACAAATGTACTACTGTAAACATGAAATATGTACAAGACTTAAATTTCCAGTGCATAGGTTGAAATAAGTCAATGGTGAGAACCCAGGATGTGCCTTTCATGGTAACACCAAGCTTTTATCAATATAATACTGCATTTGAATAAGTGATTCTGTTCTATCCAACTGTCAACCTGGAACAGAAAACTATTTGTTAGATTTATCTATTAAAGAAAAAATATGTATGACAGTCAGAACTTGAGTCAAAATGAATCACCTCCTCAAGAAAACATAGTGTACATAAAGCACCAAACTGATTAAAAGATATGTCAACTACAATATTTTCCAGTGAGAACTTTATGATCTTCACCTGCCATTGAACAAGAATAAGAAATGCGTTAAGGGTAAGGATGTGGACAAAACTATCAAGCAGCCTTTGAACGGGATGGTAGAAATAAATGGTTTTTTCAATTACCTTTATATAATATAAATAGCTTTAACTTTTGGAAAAGGCACCTTTAAAATAAGGAAGAGATAAAAGTCACTTTTTCAGAAGGTGAAACAAACAGGCATGCCCCTTTGGATGAGCTTTTTTCCAGTTGAAAGTTACTTTTTTCCAAAGAAAAAGCACTTTTACTGTAAATTGCATTTGGATGATTGCATTTGGATGATTGCTTTTAAAAAAAAAGAAGTCATAAAAGAAGCCAAAAACATGCTTTTTCCATAAGCTAAAAATTTTAGCTTCTCCAAAAAGCAAAAGTCAAAAGCCAATTTTTTTTGCAAAAAATTTAAAAAAAAAAATCTAAATAGTTTTAACTTTTATAAAAAGCACTTTTATAGTAAATAGGGCATAAAAGTAAAAAATTTTAAAAGATAATCCAAACACGTTGAGCAATCTCAAAGACATGTTTGGCATTCTTCCAAGGCTAAATCTACTTTTTTTTATTATCTAAAAATTTTAACTTATACAAAAAGCAGAAGTCAAAAGCCAAATATTTTTTTCAAAAACTAAATATTCTTAAAAAACTATAAATAGCTTTAAATTTTATAAAAATCACTTCTAAAATAAGAAAGAGATAAAAGTTACTTTTTTAGAAGCCCAAACAAAAAAGCTGATTTTTTTCTTGAAAAAAAACACTTATCATTTTTAGTTCGTTTGGACGTTTACTTTTTTTAAAAAAAATAAAAGTCACAAAAAAAGTCAAAAACCTACTTTAGAATAAGCTAAAAATTTTAACTTATACAAAAAGCAGAAGTCAAAAGCCAAATATTTTTTCAAAAACTAAATATTTTTATAAAAATATAAATAGCTTTAACTTTTGTAAAAAGCACCTTTAAAATAAGGAAGAGGTAAAAGTCACTTTTTTTAGAAGGTGAAACAAACAGGCGTGCCGGTTTGTGTAAGAACCCGCACCGTTAATTAAGGTAATTAGTGAATTAATTATGATAATTAGGAAATGATTCCTTAATTGACCCTAAAATTATTATTTGGCTTAAATAATTATAGTTAGTGAGTTAAAATGCTGAAAGTCGCTTTTCGGAAGAAAAGTGCAGATACCGGTTCTGCTACCCGGTATAAATGCGTACCGGAAAAGTATCCCGGAAAATTATAAGAAGTGCATGATAATTACTAGAATATTATGTAGGACTCGTAAAACAAGTTTCAAGTCAAAATAATGTGATCTGATGCCAGAACTGATACTGGCTATGGAAAAGCGCGTACCGGAAAGGTGCTCCGAAAAATAAAATAAAAATATGACAAATCTTAGAAAATTGATTAGGTTAATATTCCAAAGTTTGGGATCAAGATATTTTGCGTTGCTATTAAGGTTAATATTGCGCGTTTAAGTGGTTTTGGGCTATAAATACACATAGTATGGGCACAAAACCCTAGGACCAACTTTGCAGGCGGGAATAGTGGCTGGGTGAGGACCTTCTTGCTGAGCTTGTGTCTTCCTCCATTGCCTTCACCCTTTTCTTCTTGAAAAATCACCAAATGGCCATCCTTTCTATTGGTTCTTCCTTGTAAACATCCTATGGTGGTGTTGGGTTAAAGGAAGGGGCAGGTGTTTCTGAGTTAGTGGGTTGTTCTTGGGTGTTTTGGGTGCTGACTTTGAGGGTTGGTGTGTTGGAACCTTGGTTGAGGCATTTTGTGCTTCAAGTGACCACCTTTGTGAAGAAAGTTCCTTACTTGTGTGGCATTTTCGTGTGCCTGGTTGGTCAGACCTGTAGAGTCAGATTGGGGAGCCCCAAGAGCACACATTACTCTGTTTTGAGCTTTGGTAAGCTTTGACACCTTTGATCTTAAGTTTTGATGCTTAAAGTTGATGTCTTGGCCATGTTTAATGAGTAAACAAGAAGGTATAATGAGTATGAACCTAAAACAGATTAAAGATGCATGCTTTAACGTAGTTATGTGTTAAACGTTGGATCTTTGGACTGGATATTCACGAAATGCAGAAACTGCATTCTGTCCTGAGATATCCGGATATCCATATCCGGATATGGTATCCGGATATTGATATCCGGATGTGGGATCTGGGTATCCGGATATGGTAAGGGTGATATCCGGATATGGCATATCCGAATATACCCCTTGAAATATCCGGATATTCTGGGATTTCGAAGAACAGTAGCTGTGTTGTGTGAACAGTAGGCTATTGGGGGTTTGTGGACCCTAGATTAAGGAAGTTGAACTTCTGTAATTAATGAACTAAGTCAGAATCACATGATTAAGGGCTTGTGGCTTTGTTGGAAGCCTTAAGACGTAAAACGTAAAGGAAAGGCGTAGTCTTTAAGTTGTATGCTTGAGTTGCATAATTAATGATATATTATTGGTCCATATCAGATTGTGATACTGCTGTGTTTGGACTTGAGAGTGGTTGGACTCTTGGCTTGGATAGCTAGCTTGAAAGGTAAGCTTTCGTGTCCTCGATTTAGCCATGTTATGGTTCCACCATGTCCCATGGGGATGTGGTTTATGCATGCTGTGTTACATGCTTTGATGTTTTGGAAATGCTGTTGAGCTATTATATGCAATGTGCTTTTATGATATGCATGTGATGTCCACCTATACGGTAAGCCTGAGTATGTAGCACATATAAGATGGTGAGGCTGTAGGTGAGGTGCAAGCGGTGTTCCTTGTACTTATGTGGGTATAGATGTATTCCTGCATTTCTTTGGCCAGTAGATTTTATAAACACACATGGCATAGATATCTGTTGCACTGCATAGTTTTGGAACTTATATTGTAAATACTGTTTTTGAACTTATATTGCACATGTAAGTGAGCTTGGGGTGGAAGATCCTTGAGGACCCCTTGTCTTACTGAGATTTCTTGTTTAGAGATCGCACCCCACGTTTGGGGACGCTTATTTCAGGATCAGGTAATGTTGAGGGCTCAGGTGGCAAGAGGCCAGAGCTGAGTTGATATTTTATGACATGCTGACATGCTGGATGTTGACTGCTGTTATATTTTCCGCTATGATTTGATGTTATGTTGAGACTGTTATTGGGCATTGTTGCCTTATTTGGTGAGCATGGGGTTTGTCCATGCCACATAGACTTGTTATGTTTTCTGTTAGTTACAGTTGTATTAAAGTATCAGGATTTTGGTCCAGGCTATGTGCTGTAGTCCTGTGACTTAGATACTCACTTATTTATTATACATGAGGTATTTCAGTTAGTTGTTTTGCAATTTACATACAGACAGTACTTTTATGTAATTGATTAAGTAATCAAGTTGGCTAAGATTAATGACGTCATAATTGAATTAAAGAAAAAGTTATTCCGCATTTTAATTAAGCGCAGCTTAATACGATAGTATGTTAACAATCCGGGTTAACACGGGCTGTTACAGTTTGGATGAGCTTTTTTCAGTTAAAAGTTACTTTTTTCCAAAGAAAAAGCACTTTTATTGTAAATTGTATTTGGATGATTGCTTTTAAAAAAAGCATAAGTCATAAAGAAAGCGTAAAAATCTTAGCTTCTCCAAAAAACAAAAGTCAAAAGCCAAGTTTTTTTTCAAAAAAAAATATTTTTTTAAAATCTAAATAGTTTTAACTTTTATAAAAAGCACTTTTAAATAAGTAGGGCATAAAAGTAACTTTCATTAAAAGATAATCCAAACACGTTGAGCAATCTCAAAGACATAGCTTTGGCATTCTTCCAAGGCTAAACCGCAGATTCAGAAAATTTTGTTAGAGGTGGCGAAAGAAATAAATTTTAGACTGAAATTAAGAAACAAAATTCACATTAATAACACGATAATGATTAACACTTAGGCAAATCTAAAAATAAAGAAGAAAACTCGAAAGTTTAGCTTCAAAGGGAGATGATTATCCCTACTAACCTTTCCTGAATCCACCACTACATGGCTTCCTTAAGCATCCTTTATAGCAAGTTAAAGCCAAAAACTTACTTTTTTCAGAAGCTAAAAATTTTAACTTCTATGAAAAGAAGAAGTCAAAAGCCAAATATTTTTTTCAAAAACTAAATATTTTTAAAAAAATATAAATAGCTTTAACTTTTATAAAAAGCACATCTAAAATAAGAAAGAGATAAAAGTTACTTTTTTGAGAAGCCCAAACAAAAAAGCTGTTTTTTTCTTGAAAAAATGCACTTCTCATTTTTAGTTCATTTGGACGTCTACTTTTAAAAAAAACAAACAAAAGTCACAAAAAAAGTCAAAAACCTACTTTTTCATAAGCTAAAAATTTTAACTTATACAAAAAAACAGAAGTCAAAAGCCAAATATTTTTTCATAAACTAAATATTTTTATAAAAATATAAATAGCTTTAACTTTTTGTAAAAAGAAATTTTATAATAAGGAAGATATAAAAATCACATTTTTTAGAAGGTGAAACAAACCGGCGGGCCCGTTTGGATGAGCTTTTTTCCAGTTAAAAGTTACTTTTCTTTCCAAAGAAAAAGCACTTTTATTGTAAATTGCATTTGGATGATTGCTTTTAAAAAAAACATAAGTCATAAAAAAAGCCAAAAACCTGTTTTTTCCAGAAACTAAAAATTTTAGCTTCTCCAAAAAGCAAAAGTCAAAATAAAATTTTTTTTGCAAATTTTTTTTTTAAATAAAAAATATATATAGCTTTAACTTTTATAAAAAAACACTTTTATAATTAGTAGGTCATGAAAGTAATTTCTTTTAAAAAGTAATCCAAACACGTTGAGCAATCTCAAAGACATAGCTTTGACATTCTTCCAAGGCTAAATCTACATTTTTCATAAGCTAAAAAATTTAACTTATACAAAAAGCAGAAGTCAAAAGCCAAATATTTTTTTCAAAAACTTAATATTTTTATAAAAATATATATAGCTTTCACTTTTGCAAAAAGGACTTTTAAAATAAGGAAGAGATAAAAGTCCTTTTTTCCAGAAGCTAAAAGTTTTAGCTTCTCCAAAAAGCAAAAGTCAAAAACCAATTTGTTTTTTCAAAAAATATTTTTTTTAAATTCTAAATAGCTTTAACTTTTATAAAAAACACTTTTAAAATAAGTAGGGCATAAAAGTAACTTTTTTTATAAGGTAATTCAAACACATTGAGCAATCTTAAAGAAATAGTTTTGGCTTTCTTCCAAGGCTAAACCACAGATTCAGAAAACTTCGTTAGAGGTGGTGAAAGAAATAAATTTTAGACTGAAATTAAGAAAGAAAAAATTCACATTAATAACACGATAATGATTAACACTTGGGCAAATTTAAAAATAACGAAGAAAACTCTAAAGTTTAGCTTCAAAGGGAGATGATCATCTCTCCTAACCTATCCTGAGTCCACCACTACATGGCTTGCTTAAGCATACTTTATAACAAGTTAAAGCCAAAAACTTACTTTTTTCATAAACTAAAAATTGTAACTTCCAAAAAAAGCAGAAGTCAAAAGCCAAATATTTTTTTCAAAACTAAATATTCTTATAAAAATATAAATAGCTTTAAATTTTATAAAAATCACTTCTAAAATAAGAAAGAGATAAAAGTTACTTTTTTAGAAGCCCAAACAAAAAAGCTGATTTTTTTCTTGAAAAAAAACACTTCTCATTTTTAGTTCGTTTGGACGTTTACTTTTTAAAAAAAAAAATAAAAGTCACAAAAAAAGTCAAAAACCTACTTTAGAATAAGCTAAAAATTTTAACTTATACAAAAAGCAGAAGTCAAAAGCCAAATATTTTTTCAAAAATTAAATATTTTTATAAAAATATAAATAGCTTTAACTTTTGTAAAAAGCACCTTTAAAATAAGGAAGAGATAAAAGTCACTTTTTTTAGAAGGTGAAACAAACAGGCGTGCCGGTTTGTGTAAGAACCCGCACCGTTAATTAAGGTAATTAGTGAATTAATTATGATAATTAGGAAATGATTCCTTAATTGACCCTAAAATTTTTATTTGGCTTAAATAATTATAGTTAGTGAGTAAAAATGCTGAAAGTCGCTTTTCGGAAGAAAAGTGCAGATACCGGTTCTGCTACCCGGTATAAATGCGTACCGGAAAAGTATCCCGGAAAATTATAAGAAGTGCATGATAATTACTAGAATATTATGTAGGACTCGTAAAACAAGTTTCAAGTCAAAATAATGTGATCTGATGCCAGAACTGATACTGGCTATGGAAAAGCGCGTACCGGAAAGGTGCTCCGAAAAATAAAATAAAAATATGAAAAATCTTAGAAAATTGAGTAGGTTAATATTCCAAAGTTTGGGATCAAGATATTTTGCGTTGCTATTAAGGTTAATATTGTGCGTTTAAGTGGTTTTGGGCTATAAATACACATAGTATGGGCACAAAACCCTAGGACCAACTTTGCAGGCGGGAATAGTGGCTGGGTGAGGACCTTCTTGCTGACCTTGTGCCTTCCTCCATTGCCTTCACCCTTTTCTTCTTGAAAAATCACCAAATGGCCATCCTTTCTATTGGTTCTTCCTTGTAAACATCCTATGGTGGTGTTGGGTTAAAGGAAGGGGCAGGTGTTTCTGAGTTAGTGGGTTGTTCTTGGGTGTTTTGGGTGCTGACTTTGAGGGTTGGTGTGTTGGAACCTTGGTTGAGGCATTTTGTGCTTCAAGTGACCACCTTTGTGAAGAAAGTTCCTTACTTGTGTGGCATTTTCGTGTGCCTGGTTGGTCAGACCTGTAGAGTCAGATTGGGGAGCCCCAAGAGCACACATTACTCTGTTTTGAGCTTTGGTAAGCTTTGACACCTTTGATATTAAGTTTTGATGCTTAAAGTTGATGTCTTGGCCATGTTTAATGAGTAAACAAGAAGGTATAATAAGTATGAACCTAAAACAGATTAAAGATGCATGCTTTAACGTAATTATGAGTTAAACGTTGGATCTTTGGACTGGATATTCACGAAATGCAGAAACTGCATTCTGTCGTGAGATATCCGGATATTGATATCCGGATGTGGGATCTGGGTATCCGGATATGGTATATCCGGATATGGTAATGGTGATATCCGGATATGGCATATCCGAATATACCCCTTGAAATATCCGGATATTCTGGGATTTCGAAGAACAGTAGCTGTGTTGTGTGAACAGTAGGCTATTGGGGGTTTGTGGACCCTAGATTAAGGAAGTTGAACTTCTGTAATTAATGAACTAAGTCAGAATCACATGATTAAGGGCTTGTGGCTTTGTTGGAAGCCTTAAGACGTAAAACGTAAAGGAAAGGCGTAGTCTTTAAGTTGTATGCTTGAGTTGCATAATTAATGATATATTATTGGTCCATATCAGATTGTGATACTGCTGTGTTTGGACTTGAGAGTGGTTGGACTCTTGGCTTGGATAGCTAGCTTGAAAGGTAAGCTTTCGTGTCCTCGGTTTAGCCATGTTATGGTTCCACCATGTCCCATGGGGATGTGGTTTATGCATGCTGTGTTACATGCTTTGATGTTTTGGAAATGTTGTTGAGCTATTATATGCAATGTGCTTTTATGATATGCATGTGATGTCCACCTATACGGTAAGCCTGAGTATGTAGCACATATAAGATGGTGAGGCTGTGGGTGAGGTGCAAGCGGTGTTCCTTGTACTTATGTGGGTATAGATGTATTCCTGCATTTCTCTGGCCAGTAGATTTTATAAACACACATGGCATAGATATCTGTTGCACTGCATAGTTTTGGAACTTATATTGTAAATACTGTTTTTGAACTTATATTGCACATGTAAGTGAGCTTGGGGTGGAAGATCCTTGAGGACCCCTTGTCTTACTGAGATTTCTTGTTTAGAGATCACCCCACGTTTGGGGACGCTTATTTCAGGATCAGGTAATGTTGAGGGCTCAGGTGGCAAGAGGCCAGAGCTGAGTTGATATTTTATGACATGCTGACATGCTGGATGTTGACTGCTGTTATATTTTCCGCTATGATTTGATGTTATGTTGAGACTGTTAT
>JAVKPL010012513.1:0-61229 GCA_032173675.1 Gastrolobium villosum | reverse complement strand
GTTTTGGTTCACCATGACTGTGAACTCTGGGGAAATGATGCTAAAGAGTTCAATCCTGAGAGATTTTCTGAAGGAGTTTTAAAGGCAACAAATGGCAGAGTTTCATTTTTACCATTTGGATGGGGTCCTAGAATATGCATTGGACAAAACTTTTCCTTGTTAGAAGCAAAGATGGCTTTATCACGGATTTTGCATCATTTCTCGTTTGAACTTTCTCCGGCTTATGCTCATGCTCCATTCACAATAGTTACTCTTCAGCCACAATATGGTGCTCATATCATTTTACGTAAAGTGGAACTATGAAATAAATAATAATAGGATCTTATTGTAAGATTTTTATTACACAGCACTCATGTAAAGCTTATGATGTAATCATAAAAACCTCTTTGAGATAATATCATACGTTTGATGTCAATTATAAAGCTAAATTCTATCCCTTAGTATGTGTTCAGATTAAATTTTTGTTTGATTTTGTTTCATGTTATCGATAATTTATGTTTCAAAATGTAGATCCGGGAAGTCACTCCAAATACAAGGACTACCAAACTTATTCGAGAAAAACTCTTTTCTCCCTTTTTCTATCATTTGCTTTGAGCAAGCCTGAATCTCTTGAAACTATTGACCTGGAACTTTTTGTTTTTCTGGTATATGATAAAGAAACAAGTTAGAGATATCTGTGCTAGATACGGAAGAATGGTTGGTGACTATAATAACCTGATCCAATAAAATAAGTAATTAGGAATTTTTCATAATTTATCAGATAATAATTAGATCAAAAATCTAATTATGAGATAAATTGGATACATAATGTAAATTTTTACAATTAAGTCACTTTTCTGATAAAAGTGAAAATTATAGTGAGTTTTGGAGTAAAATAATTTACCTAAAACTTGTAATAAATTAGTACGAGACTACTTTAATAAAATTAAGAGATAAAAACACATATCTATAAATATCAAGTTGTGGCTAGAAATGAGTATGAAAGTAAAATTAAAAGAGTAAATGACCTTTCACCAAAAAAAAAGTAAATGACCAAGTGATGGATTATTGAACAAAGTCAACTAAGTTTACGTGAGTTAACTAACACCATTAGTCACCAATAGAACAACCATCGAGTCTTCTCTCTCACATGCCGTGAACCACCATTTTCATAGAGAAGAAAAGCTTGAAATCATAACTTGAGCTAGAACTTCAAATAAAGGTTGATTAAGTCCAACAACAACAAGACTAGAGATAAATGAATACGTAGCTCCAGAGTCAAACAAAACATCAACGTCATAATTATCAATATAAAGCGTACCTTTCACAAGGTTAGGAGATGTTCTAGATTGTTGAAGATCAAAGGTAAAAACCCGATTTGTAGTTGAAGTACATTGCAGCGAAGAGGTATTTAGAATTACTTGCAAATGGGCGGCTTGATAAGGAGTAGCCTGAAGAGGAGCAGCCTACATAGGCGTACCCTATATAGCTTTCTGAGGACAATCTTTAAAACATAGGTTCTAAGCCCTCCAACAACATACACTGAAATGATTCTTACCTCACTTGGCATATTTTGGAATAGGTTTAGGATTACCATTCTGTGGTGTCCAAGGCCTCTTAAATTTATCACCTGGTGATCTCGTTTGAAATTTTTTGCCTTTATTTCGTTTTCAGAAAGGAACTTTGCTTGGTCCAGCTTTAGTATTTGCTTCCTTCACCTTAGTTGGTTTCTTATATACACCATAAACTTCTTCTACAGATTTGCATTGCTTAATTAGAGTAGGAAAGTATCTAGAAAATCTTATCATGTGATTAGATAATTAAGCATGTATTAGTGAGTAAAAATAAGTAAATTCCCTTATAAAATTAATTGTACAACACTTTTGGTTAGGTAAAAAGTGTACTCATCACCTACCATAGAAAATTAAGGGGTATAAATGGGGTAGACAAAAGTACCCAAAATATAAAAATGGAAGTAGAAATATTCCTAGAAAAATATTCCAGACTGTTGGGTAAAGTTTGGTAATTAATGGAATTGAATAGATAGATGAACCGATACCCACTTAACCTGTGTTAAGTGACAAGTCACTTAAAGGAACCCTATTTCCCTCCCCCAGCCCGTGCGCAGAAGAAAAAGAGAGAAAGAAAGAAGAAAGGGAAAGAAGAAGAAGAGAGAAAGAGAAAGAGAAGAGAAAAGGAAGGGGGGAAAACCCTAGGTGATCAAACCTTGATGGTTTTGAGTGATTCCAAAGCCTAAACCACTCCAAATCTTCCCCTCTTTCACAATCCTAGCTTGGGTCTTGGTGGGGAGTTGCGTGGGTTGAGATTTTTCTTCCCAAAGTTTTGACCCATTGGAGAAGTTGTGAGATTTGTTGAGCTTCTACCTCCATGGAAGCTTGAGGAGTAACCCCTTGATTGTGCAACACTTGGTGGTAAGATTTCATCCTTTGAACTCTATTTTCATGAGAAATCCATGATTTAGGTTTTGGATGAATAGTGTTTTGGGTTTATGAAAAGTTATGTGAGTAAATGGGCTATGTTCTAGGAAGATTGAGGCCTAGAGTATGTTGAGAAAAATGCTAGGAATGACATTTAATCGGTGAAAATAAGTTTATATAGTCATATGATTTTGTTTGGAAAATTACAAAATTATGCATTTGACTATGGTTTGGCTTGTTGGTGTAATCAATGGTTTGGTTTGGGTTGATTGTTGATATTGTCCATGTGATGCTTAGGATTGAGGCATTTGGACCAACCGTGAATAACCAACCGTTGGAGCAAGCTATGGAGCTCGGTTAGCTCCTTGAAGTTAATGTTGTGTGTGAAGATTGGTGAAGAACAAAGGTTTAGTTGGAAGCATTGAGGTAAGCCTTCGGACCTTGGGTGTAATTCCCTTTATTGTTCCACCAAGCCCTGAACGGGTAATGGTGTGTTGTTGTATATAAATGCAATGAAATATTGTAATGCTTTGTTATACGTATTTGCATGCTTTGGTGTGACATAGGATGGTGTTTCCCTATGTTGGTATGTTGCATGACGATGCGTAAATCATACTTGGTAGTTTAGCTGGCCAGTAGGACTATTTGCATCTGAGTATCCTTAGGACAGCTCGAGAGCTCGAGGGATTTCTCCTGGAGATGTTTTGTACACTTGCATGAATATGTATTTGCTGCATTATTATTGTCATTGCTATTACACTGTTATTGAACTATGGGGTGGAGAGATGCTCCAAGGACCCCTGGTTTACTGGATATATTCGTATATCTCACCCCGTGTGGTTGGGGACCCCCTTTCAGGAAAGGATGCTGCAGGAGCCTCTGATGGCAAGTGGCCATATTTGAAGTGATTGGGCATATGAAGATATCGTGTCATTTGATTAAGCATGTTATTTTGTAGTTCACATGTATAGGATTGCTAAATGAGAATCAATTGTCATATGCATGCTATATTTATTTGGGTGGACTTAGCCTATGCTCATGCTTTTGGTATCTCTTTTGTTGATGGGAGCCAAGGAGTGATCATAGTGTTTTGTAGCTAAGTCCCATGATTTGTAATTGAAACTTGTAAACATGCTATGTTGTAATTATTGGGTATTTGCATATATGATGAAATGATATGTATGCTTCTCTTGTATATGAGTATCTAGAGAGACTAGAATTCATGTATTGAAAGGATTATATGATGTAAATTAGGTGAAAGAAGACCTTTAGGTTGGAAAACCAATCCAAAACAAAGATACCCTGTCTTGTTGTCCAATTTTCGTATCCTATACGATAGATTTGGATCCTTGTGTCTTGATGGAAGTTGTAGATATGTTTCTTAGCTTTCCATAGAGACCAAGATTGTGTAATTTGGATAAGTATAACTCAAGTTATGGTTAAAACACCACAGGTAGGTCAAACTGCCCTGTTTTGGGTGCTTGCTCCCGAATGTCCACGCTTGGAGCGTGGGATCCACGCTTGGAGCGCCCACCTTCTGACTGTCCACGCTCGAAGCGTGGGATCCACGCTTGAAGCGTAGGGGTCCTGGGAAATTCAGCATTCCATTTCGTAAAAACCTCATAACTTGGGCTACGGTGCTCCGATTTGAGCGCGGTTTGAACCCACGCGTAAGTAATGAAAAATCCTATAATATTATGGGCAAATGGAGACCGTAATAAATGAAATGAAAGTATGGTATTAAGCTTTAAGTATGTTATTCCGCAATGCACTATGGTTATGGTCACGCAATTGGGTAATTTTAATTCGGCTTGCTTTAAAAGAAAAATTTAACCGGATTTTAATTGCACCAATGTGATTGTAACTGCGCTTAATATCATAAGTCAATGTTAACAAACCGGTTCTAGAACGGGGTGTTACATTTTATGGTATCAGAGCAGTTTTGTAGGGAAACTTGTGGACTATTGTTATATGTGTTTGCTGTTTAATGCTTTGTAGTTGTTTTGGTACTCTTGATGATTATTGCATTTGTGATCACTTAGTGTGAGCCTGATCAACTCATTTCTGGGTGTAACTTGTGTAGTGTCATGACGAGGAACCGGAATAACGCCGAAGCATCGAATGCAAACGCTCAGCCAGATCCTGTTTTGGCTGCTTTGGTTAGGCCACGAGGTGGTCGTGGGGCAACGGTTGGGCAGCCGGATCCTATGGTTGAAACCCTGGCAGCTGTGCACAGGGAGTTGGAAGTTAGTCGTCGTGCTAACGAGAACTTGCTTAAAACAAATGAGGACACGCGGAATGCTATGACCGCAATGATGAACGAGCTGAGGGCGATGAGGGGTGCTAGACCCGAGAACCGGCAACCCTCTCCTCCTCCTCACACTGCCACGCCTACTCCACCTGCTCAAAATGAAGAAGACGGAGCGGGTAATAATGAGGGTGAAGCGAGTCACCACTCAGGTAGTCATAGCCATCACACTGAGGTGCGTCAACCGCATGCAGAACAGGTTGATGAGCACGAAGCCGAAGAAAGAAGATTAATGGCTTTCAGAAAACATAAACCTCCTTCTTTTAAAGGAGAATATGACCCTATGGTGGCAGCAAAATGGCTCCAAGCTATGGAGAAGATTTTCAGGGTTATGAGGTGCCCTGATGCATTGAAATTGGTCTACTCCGTTTATATGTTGGAAGAGGAAGCGGAGGATTGGTGGACTAATACTGTGCAACCTCTAGAAGCTGAAGGCCGGGAAATTACCTGGCGATTGTTTGAGACGCTGTTCTTAGACAACTATTTTCCTAGGGAGGCTAGGGAAAGGAAGCAGAATGAGTACAACGATTTGAAGCAAGGGTCAATGTCTATTGATCAATATTTTGCCAAGTTCAATGAATTGGTGAAATATGCTAATTATGGGAGAGCTTTGCCCACTTCAGCTGAGATGACCTCCAAGTTTCAGTGGGGTCTGAATGAGAAGATGTCTCGGAAGATGTCAAACTGTGACATCCGAGAGTTTAGCCGGTTTGTGAACCAGTGCCGGAAGGTAGAAGAGGTATATGGTGTGTCCAGTACCAAGAAGCCTTCTGAGGCCCAAGCACCTACTGCCAATAAAGCAACGGGCTCTGGTTATTGGAAGAATAAAAAGATGAAAGATAAGAAGCTGAGTGTGAACAACCCAGCAAATATATTCAAGAAGCCGGGGACTCAGAAGAATTTTGTTGATAGAGGACCTCCTCCTAAGTGTAAAGGATGTGGGAGGGAGCATAGAGGCCAGTGTGCCACCGGTGAAATTATATGTTATAAATGTGGAAGGCCCGGCCATTACTCGAGACAATGTCCTCAGACTGAAGTGAGGACTATGGCAGTTCAAGCTGCGGCTGTTCCTGTTTCTGTTGTTCCTCCCATGATCGAGGCACAGACGGTTGGTAGAGTATACACCATGGACCGTCAGCAATCAGAAAAGGCTCCAAATCTTGTGAAAGGTATAATTTATATTGATAATATGGATATTGAAGTTTTGTTTGACTCGGGAGCTACACACTCCTGTATGTCTGATTTTATGGCCGTTGGGCTAAACTTGCAAATGTACGACATTTCTCCTCCGATGAAAGTGGTGACTGCTACTGGAGAGAAGTGTTACACATCAGTGTTATGCAAGGATGTGGAATTTAAATATGAAGGCCGAGATTATGTGCTGGATTTTATTTGTTTGCCGATGATCAGTCTTCAAGTTATCTTGGGAATGGATTGGTTATCAAAGAACTGTGCTATGATAGACTGCTGTGGAAAAAGAATTGTGCTCTCTGCTGATGATTCTGCTACTAGTTCTTCCCCATATCTATCTGTGCTGCAGGTTAGAAAGGCTTTGAGGGCCGGGGCATTGGGATATGTCTTTGTGGGGGGTTTAGTGGGTGGAAGTCATGAGGAGATTGACAATATTCCCGTGGTGAAGGAGTTTGTGGATGTGTTTCCGGATGAGATTCCGCAGCTTCCACCTCACAGAGAGATTGAGTTCACCATTGATTTGTTGCCTGGTGTGGGACCCATTTCTCTGGCTCCATATCGGATGTCACCACCGGAATTAGCCGAGTTAAAGAAGCATATTGAGGAGCTTTCGGCTAAGCAGTTTATTAGGCCTAGTGTGTCCCCGTGGGGAGCACCAGTGATATTTGTTAAGAAGAAGGACGGTAGCATGAGATTGTGCACTGATTACCGTCAGTTGAATAAGGTTACTATTAAGAACAAGTATCCTCTCCCTCGCATAGATGATTTGCTTGATCAGTTGAGGGGTGCTTGTGTCTTCTCAAAGATTGATTTGAGGTCAGGTTATCATCAGATCCGAATTAAGCAGGAAGATATTCAGAAGACTGCTTTCCGATCTAGATATGGACATTATGAGTATCAGGTAATTCCATTTGGACTCACTAATGCTCCGGCGGTGTTTATGGATTATATGAATCGTATTTTCAAACCGTTTCTGGATCAATTCGTGATTGTGTTTATTGATGATATCCTGATATATTCCAAGAGTAAGGAAGAGCATGAGGATCACTTGAGAACTGTGTTGCAAATCCTCAGAGATAAACAGTTGTATGCAAAGCCTTCTAAATGTGAATTTTGGCTTTCTCAAGTGCAGTTTCTGGGTCACGTCATTTCTGCTGATGGGGTGGCGGTTGATCCTAATAAAATAGAGGCAGTTATTGATTGGGAGAGGCCCAAGACTGTGACTGAAGTAAGGAGTTTTCTGGGTTTGGCTGGTTATTACCGGAGATTTATTAAAGGATTTTCGGAAATGGTTTTGCCATTGACCCGTTTGACCCGGAAGGATACTCCGTTTATTTGGACGCATGAATGCGAAGAATGTTTTCAGAAGATAAAGGAAAAGTTGACAACTGCTCCAGTGTTAGTACTTCCTGATCCGGAAGGTGAATTTGAGTTGTACAGTGATGCTTCTAAAAAGGGATTGGGTTGTGTGCTGATGCAAGATAGGAGAGTGGTAGCGTATGCTTCGAGGCAACTGAAACCTCATGAAGAAAACTATCCGACTCATGACTTAGAGCTTGCCGCAATCGTTTTTGGATTGAAACAGTGGAGGCACTTCTTGTATGGCATGAAGTTTGTCATATTTAGTGACCACAAGAGCCTTAAGTACTTATTCGATCAAAAAGAGTTGAATATGAGGCAACGACGGTGGACTGAATTCTTAAAGGATTACGATTTCGAATTGAAATATCATCCCGGCAAGGCTAATGTTGTAGCGGATGCATTGAGCCGAAAGTCAGTGAGCATGGCAAGCATGATGATGAGAGATTTTGATGTAATCGAGAGGTTCAGAGATATGAAATTGTCTGAAGTCTTTCCAGGCAGAATTTGTGACATCGAAATTACAAGAATTGAGAACGAAATGATGACAAAAATTAAAGATGCTCAGCTGCAAAATGAAAGTGCTAAACGACTGAAAGGTCAGAGTGGTGTATCCTGCAATGATGAGGGTATACTATTATATCAGGGTCGTATTGTTGTACCTAGACAGTTGACAGAGGAAGTGATGTCAGAGGCCCATAGGGGTCAATTCACTGTCCATCCGGGAGCTACAAAGATGTATCAGGACCTAAAGATTAATTTCTGGTGGCCTGGTATGAAGAAAGATATTGCTGAATTTGTCTCCAAGTGTCTGGTATGTCAAAAGGTCAAGATTGAGCACCAAAAACCTTCTGGTATGTTGCAACCACTGGATGTTCCTGAATGGAAATGGGAGAGTATCTCCATGGATTTCGTAGTGGGGTTGCCGCGGACACAGGCTAGTTATGATTCTATTTGGGTAATTGTGGATAGATTGACAAAATCCGCACACTTTTTACCAGTTCGGGTAGATTTCTCTGCTGAGAAATTGGCCAGGCTCTATGTGAAGGAGATTGTGAGGCTTCATGGGGTGCCTGAGAATATTGTTAGTGATCGGGACCCGAAGTTCACTTCTCGCTTCTGGGGAGCATTGCAGGAGGCTCTTGGCACTCGGTTGAGACTGAGTACTGCCTATCATCCACAGACGGATGGTCAGACTGAGAGGACCATTCAGACGTTGGAGGATATGTTGAGGGCTTGCACTCTGGAGCAGGGTACGGCATGGGATCGATACCTTCCACTGGTTGAGTTTTCATATAATAATAGTTTTCATGCTAGTCTGGGTATGGCTCCCTACGAGGCCTTGTATGGTCGCAGGTGTAGGACACCTACTTGCTGGGCAGAGGTTGGAGACTCAGAGCGATTTGGATTGGATTTTGTTCAGGAGACCACTGAACAGATCAAAATGATTAGGGATCGTCTGAAAAAGGCCCAAGATCGCCAGAAGAGTTATTATGATCTCAAGCATCGGCCTCTAGAGTTTGAGGAGGGAGATCATGTGTTTCTAAAGTTATCACCAGTTACAGGTGTGGGACGAGCCCTGGGAGTGAGGAAGCTGAGTCCTAGATTTATTGGACCCTATCAGATTCTACGTAGGGTAGGACCTTGCCTACCAGCTTGCCTTACCTCCTCAACTATCCAATATACATGATGTATTCCATGTTTCTCAGCTAAGAAAGTATGTAGCTGATCCTTCTCATGTGGTTCAACCTGATGACGTTGAAATTCGGGAAAATTTGAAGACTCCAATTGGACCACTGAAAGTACTCGAGCGGGATGAGAAGAGGCTGAGGAACAAATCTATTCCTATGGTGAAAGTCCAATGGGAAGGAAGGACACCTGAAGAGTCCACTTGGGAGCGGGAAGACGAGCTTCTCCGTCAGTATCCTGAGTTTAAGGACAGGTATGTTCTTGATTTTGCGGACAAAATCGCTAAAAGGTGGGGTGACTATAATAGCCCAATATAATTAATTAGCAAAATACATGTGATTAGATAATTAAGCATGTATTAGTGAGTAAAAATAAGTAAATTCCCTTATAAAATTAATTGGGGTCACTTTTGAGGTAAAAAGTGTACTCTGTGAAAATTAAGGGGTATAAATGGGTGTAGACAAAAGTACCCAAAATATAAAAATGGAAGTAGAAATATTCCTAGAAAAATATTCCAGACTGTTGGGTAAAGTTTGGTAATTAATGGAATTGAATAGATAGATGAACCGAATACCCACTTAACCTGTGTTAAGTGGCAAGTCACTTAAAGGAACCCTATATTCCCCAACCCCACCCGCGTGTGCAGAAAAAAAGGAGAAAAAAAGAAGAAAAAGAAGAAGAAGAAGAAAAGGGAAGAGAGAAGAAGAGAGAAAAAGGGGGAGAAAACCCTAGGTGTGCAAACCTTGATGGTTTTGAGTGATTCCAAAGCCTAAACCACTCCAAATCTTCCCCTCTTTCACAATCCTAGCTTGGATCTTGGTGGGGAGTTGTGTGGGTTGAGATTTTTCCTTCCAAAGTTGCGACCCATGTGGAGAAAGTGAGAGATTTGTTAGAGTTCTACCTCCATGGAAGCTTGAGGAGTAACCAATCCTTGGTTGTGCAACCATTGGTGGTAAGATTCTACTCCTTGAACTCTATTTTCATGAGAAATGCATGATTGGGGAAGATGATGAATAGTGTTTAGGGTTTATGAAAAGTTGAGTAAATGGGCTATGTTCTAGGAAGATTGAGGCCTAGTGCATGTTGAGAAAAATGCTAGGAATGACATTTAATCGGTGAAAATAAGTTTATATAGTCATATGATTTTGTTTGGAAAATTACAAAATTATGCATTTGACTATGGTTTGGCTTGTTGGTGTAATCAATGGTTTGGTTTGGGTTGATTGTTGATATTGTCCATGTGATGCTTAGGATTGAGGCATTTGGACCAACAGTGAGTAACCAACCATTGGAGCAAGCTATGGAGCTCGGTTAGCTCCTTGGGACTGATAATTGTGTTGTGAAGATTGGTGAAGAACAAAGGTTAAGTTGGAAGCATTGAGGTAAGCCTTCGGACCTTGGGTGTAATTCCCTTTATTGTTCCACCAAGCCCTGAACGGGTAATGGTGTGTTGTTGTATATAAATGCAATGAAATAGTGTAATGCTTTGTTATACGTATTTGCATGCTTTGGTGTGACATAGGATGGTGTTTCCCTATGTTGGTATGTTGCATGACGATGCGTAAATCATACTTGGTAGTTTAGCTGGCCAGTAGGACTATTTGCATCTGAGTATCCTTAGGACAGCTCGAGAGCTCGAGGGATTTCTCCTGGAGATGTTTTGTACACTTGCATGAATATGTATTTGCTGCATTATTATTGTCATTGCTATTACACTGTTATTGAACTATGGGGTGGAGAGATGCTCCAAGGACCCCTGGTTTACTGGATATATTCGTATATCTCACCCCGTGTGGTTGGGGACCCCCTTTCAGGAAAGGATGCTGCAGGAGCCTCTGATGGCAAGTGGCCATATTTGAAGTGATTGGGCATATGAAGATATCGTGTCATTTGATTAAGCATGTTATTTTGTAGTTCACATGTATAGGATTGCTAAATGAGAATCAATTGTCATATGCATGATATTTATTTGGGTGGACTTAGCCTATGCTCATGCTTTTGGTATCTCTTTTGTTGATGGGAGCCAAGGAGTGATCATAGTGTTTTGTAGCTAAGTCCCATGATTTGTAATTGAAACTTGTAAACATGCTATGTTGTAATTATTGGGTATTTGCATATATGATGAAATGATATGTATGCTTCTCTTGTGTATGAGTATCTAGAGAGACTAGAATTCATGTATTGAAAGGATTATATGATGTAAATTAGGTGAAAGAAGACCTTTAGGTTGGAAAACCAATCCAAAACAAAGATACCCTGTCTTGTTGTCCAATTTTCGTATCCTATACGATAGATTTGGATCCTTGTGTCTTGATGGAAGTTGTAGATATGTTTCTTAGCTTTCCATAGAGACCAAGATTGTGTAATTTGGATAAGTATAACTCAAGTTATGGTTAAAACACCACAGGTAGGTCAAACTGCCCTGTTTTGGGTGCTTGCTCCCGAATGTCCACGCTTGGAGCGTGGGATCCACGCTTGGAGCGCCCACCTTCTGACTGTCCACGCTCGAAGCGTGGGATCCACGCTTGAAGCGTAGGGGTCCTGGGAAATTCAGCATTCCATTTCGTAAAAACCTCATAACTTGGGCTACGGTGCTCCGATTTGAGCGCGGTTTGAACCCACGCGTAAGTAATGAAAAATCCTATAATATTATGGGCAAATGGAGACCGTAATAAATGAAATGAAAGTATGGTATTAAGCTTTAAGTATGTTATTCCGCAATGCACTATGGTTATGGTCACGCAATTGGGTAATTTTAATTCGGCTTGCTTTAAAAGAGAAATTTAACCGGATTTTAATTGCACCAATGTGATTGTAACTGCGCTTAATATCATAAGTCAATGTTAACAAACCGGTTCTAGAACGGGGTGTTACAAATTGTAACTTAGATACACAATTTTCTTCTATCAATTTAGAGAGAGAGAGAACATGATTACTCTAAAATCTAAATGGAATAGTATCAAACTCTAAGGCAATACATTTAGCAAATTCAAAACCAAAGGCGAAACTCAAATTATTTAGTATATTATAATCCCTTATGACATTCACGTATAGTTCTTGGCAACAAGGCAAAGATGAAAACTCAAATTATTTAGTATAATATTATAATCCCTTATGAGATTCATTCATATATAGTTCTTGGCAACAAGGCAAAGATGATTCTTCTTGTGTCGGGCAAGTCCTGGAAGTCCCTCAGTGTCTATGTCTTCCCTGTTCAACCCTGCAGGCATTTCCCAATCAAATAAATTAACAAGGTTTGCAGTTATAAGCTCAACTGTGACAATTCCCAATGGTATGCCTGGGCAAATTCTACGCCCTGCACCGAATGGAATTAGCTCAAAATCTTGTCCCTTAAAATCAATATCATTGTTTAAGAATCTCTCAGGGTAAAACTCTTCAGGGTCTTTCCATGCTTCAGGGTCCCTATGAATGGCCCAAGCATTCACATACACCAATGTCTTGGGTTGTATTTCATAACCATCTATAACGAAACTTTTATTGGTTTCTCTTGGTACTAGTGGTGCTGGTGCATAAAACCTCAGTGTCTCTTTTATCACTGCCTTCAGATATTCAAGCTTTTGAATATCATCTTCATCTATAAACTCTTTCTTGCCAAAGAGACTCCTAATTTCTTCTTGAGCTTTTTTCATCACTCTTGGATTCTTCATCAATCCAGTCATTACCCAAACTGACGTGGCTGCACTTGTATCAGTTGCTGCTACAAGTATGTCCTGTGATTTTTCAAGAACGAGCAATTATATAAGCTTGTATGACGGAAATTTCGTTTATTTTCTTAATTTATTCTGTTTAACTTGAAACTTGATTTTGAATAAAATATCATCAAAGTCACACCATTCTAAATATATGGATGATGATGATGAAATGGTTTCTTAGATATCAGATGATTAAGGATTGATGCCTTGATGGTGGTGTAATGTAAAAGTTAAAGGTGTGTTAGTCAAGCTCATACGATACGAGTCATGCAAATTGAATTTCAGTGTTTTATACGAGTCATAGGTAAATCCATCTAGTTTCTAATACTTTGACCCCGCGAATCCATTCTGTAATTATTTCTAGTAAAGGCTAGAATTCTGTAGTGTAACAATTTTAACAATTTATGAAGTTCTGAACTCTGAAACATCGGACTCGTGTATTTTGTTGAATTGTGTGTGTGGACAAGTGTCCGACACATGCACGCATCCGATATGCGGTCAATATTTTTGGATATGTGGTCAATTCTTCGACACACTCCGACACGTTCTTGTCACACGCAGTCAACTTTTTCCGACATGTGATCAACGACGCTCGGAGACATTTTTTTTAATCTTAATTTTATTTTATTAACTAAAAATAAAAAAATCATTTTTAAATCATTTTTTTGTTATGAAATTTGACATAAAAATTTATCTAACTTACGAAAAATTCTTTTTGTTTATATTTATGTTATGAAATTTGAATATATGACTGATTATGGATTGTTATATTTATTAAATATAAATTATATTATATATATTAAAAATATTATTTAATTTCAAAACGTATTATAACGTGTCGAATATTTCGGAGTGTCGTGTCTTATATTGTGTCAGTGTCCGTGCATCATAGGTTCTGAACATATCAGATATAAAAAGAAAAAGGGTTTATAAGAGTTATGTTGTAGGAAAAGTGTTTGTGTTATGTTATAGAGATTCGTTTTGCGTGCCAGAGTTTTTTTTGCTGCGGGTCCCACAAAATGTTGTGAGTGTAGGAAATTTTGTCTGGTCATATTAAATTATAGACGTTAAAGCCAAAGAAAAAAAAAAAAAGGAGGAAAAACATGAGGACATATATACCATGATGACAGCTTTGATGTGATCATTGGTGAGGTCAATAGACAAGCGACCCTGCTTCTTTAGGCGAAGTAACACATCAACTATATCCCCGTCGTCTTGGATTTCTTTCTGCCTATTAGGATTAAGGTGCTCTTCAATGACTTGTTCGAAAAACACATCCAATGCCTTGTAAGTGTTTTCAAGACGAGAAAATAAGCCAGTGAGTTTATCAATCCACCCCAAGAAAGGAATATAATCTGAAACAAAGAAGGAAAGGAACATGGCCTGTGACTCATTAAGCAAACCATGGAACTTGCTTCTTTCTGCTCCTTCCTCTTCATATGTTCTCCCAAAAGCCATCCTACAGATTGTGGCATTTGTGACAGACAATATGATCTCACTCAAGTTGGTAACTTTGGAAGAATTAACATGTCCAGATATCTTTTCGATCATTTGCTTGACCTCAAATTTTCTTACATGGGAAAAGCTAGAGACCCGTTTGGAGCTGAAGAAATGGACTACACAAATTTTTCTGATTTCTCTCCAGTATTCATTATAAGGGGAAAATATCATCTCTAAACCATTGTAAGACAATTTTTGTCGGCCAGTGGTGGGAGGTCTACTACATACATCATGATCATGGTCTTTGAGGACCTCTTTTGCTAGTTTAGGTGTTGAAATTACAATGGCTTCCTTAAAGCCAATTTGCAATGAAAAAAGGGAACCATAGATCTTTGACAGCTTCCACAGTTCAAAATGGAGATTTGAACTATCAAGTTGATGAAGATTGCCAATTATGGGAAGGCCTTTTGGACCTGGTGGACGGGTTGATGGGTTCTTAATGGTTTTATATAACTGCAAAAGGACCCATACCAACAGTGGAAGAGCTAGAAGCAAGTGCAGAAATGACACCATTGTGGAAGAAAGAAAGAGCTTTGCACACCTGTGACTCGGATGTGTTAATCGGATGTGTTAATGCGCACACACATATATATATATATATATATATCCGGGGGATAAATAAGAGTTACCTCAAAAGAAAATCATTTGATTGTCTTAAGATAAGAAAAAATAAAATTATTGAATAAAGTGTTTTATCATATTTTTTAATTATTATTTTTTGTCATTTAGTGTTGAATGACATCGTATAAATGATAAAATAAAGACCCAATATCCAGAATGAAAAATTTAGAGTGAAATGGCATATGAAAAGTCAAGAAAAGTGCATTTTATATATATATATATCGAGGGGATAAATAAGAGTCATGTCGTATGGAAAATAATTTTGTTGTCTTAAGATAAGACAAAACAAAATTATTGAATAAAGTGTCTTATCATATTTTTTGTCTTTTAGTGTTGAATGATATCATATAAATGATAAAATAAAGACCCAATATATATCGAGGGGATAAATAAGAGTTATGTCACATGGAAAATAATTTAATTTAGTTATCTTAAAATAAGACAAAACAAAATTATTGAATAAAATGTCTTATCATATTTTTTGTATTATTATTTTTTGTCTTTTAGTGTTGAATTACATCATGTAAATGATAAAATAAAGACGCAATATCCAGAATGAAAAATTTGGGACAGTGACCAAAGTGCCACGTTTTGATAAAAAAAATTACCGGACTGCCACGTCAATAGTAAATTTTGCCAAAATGCCACGCGGCATAATTCGTTACACAGTGTAGCGAATTATGCATGCAAGTAATTCGCTACACAAGGTGGCGAAATATGCCACGTCAGAACAAAAAATGTCACGTGTCAAATTTTGACATTTTGGCATACCTTCGGTAGCGAATTTCTGAAAATTTGATACGTGGCATTTTTTGTTCTGACGTGGCATATTTCGCCATCCTGTGTAACGAATTACTTGCATGCATAATTCACTACACTGTGTAGCGAATTATGTCGCGTGGCATTTCAACAAAATTTACTGTTGGCGTGACAGTCTGGTAATTTTTTTTATCAAAACGTGATAAAATGGTCGCTTTCCCGAAAAATTTAGAGTGAAGGGGCATATGAAAAAGTCAAGAAAAGTGCATTTTAGCTTGAGGAATTTTCTAGGGATAATTCTTTGGCGGTGGCGTGGAATGCATATCATGATCATAATATGATGTCTTCAATGTCTTTGATAAAGATCCTGACAGTAATTGCCACATTAATTGACAAAATGATTATGACTCAAAGCGTTCTATTATTGACCAGCTTATTTATTTCTTCTGTTGTAACTTGATTCTGATCCAGCAGCAGAAACACTTCAATAATAGAACAGTTCAAAGCGTCCTATTACGTCACGATATGTAATAGGGGTTGGAATGGCAGCGGATGTGCTTGACTCAGAATAGAAACACTTGAATACAAGGTGTGTTGGTTTTGGTTTTTGTTTTTACTATACCTTGTTATCCAAATAAAACAAAAGAAACACTTTAATACAAGTGTGTTTCAAAGAACGGTGGACCCCTACTGTGTCTATTATTGGTAGCATTCTAATCACACTTTCACACTTAATTCTAATTATATTCGCTTATATAAACAAAAACTCTGTTGATCATTAATTCACTCAATATAGTTAATTCATCTTATCAAAATTCTCTGCTATTTGATTCATCATAGTGCTTAATAGGAATAAAATCAAAAGTAATTTGATGTTATTCTTGAATCCTACAAGCTAATGTTATTATACCTGGTTAATAGGTTACTAAATCAATCAGTGTGAGTCATTAATCGAACTGGTTGAAATGGATTTTTACAAAAGTTTGTATAGTACTAGCAAAATAACATACACATGTGGCAGAGTGGTTGAGGTCACTTGTATTCTTTATCTCATACATGTTCAAATCCCAATAGTGTTCAAATCAGGGTTTAAAAATCTGCCCCGGCCATCGATCCAGTCGAGGTCATGAGTCACGGGGTCACGGGTTTAACCAAGGGGTCACTATGTTGACCCAATTTTATATATTAAAAAAATAAAAAAATATATATTCTATATGAAAATATTAAATAATAAACCACCAATCATCAAAGATTCAAAATATACTTAACATAATTCACCAATTACAACCACAAGTCAATATTACACAACCGAATTGAAGTTTCAAGATATCAAAGTATAAAACTCATATTCTAATGCGGTCACTACGCTGACCCGGTTCTGCCTCTTTTGAGAAAGTCTCTGATAAAGGAAGATTTAAAGGAAGTAAGAATGAGTTTTTGTTTTCCATCGACGACTGTAAGGATTTCATTTGAATGGGTAAGATTCTTACCTTTTCTAGAAGATTCACGGCAGCGAGGTGAAGATTCAAAACGTCTAGGTCTCTAGGAGAGAAGAGAACGATTAGATTTAGGTTTGCAAGCATTTCTTTTTTTTTTAATAAAACAATATTGTTTCATGGAATTTTATTTAAAAATAAAATAAAATATGCAGTGACCTTCTTTGACCCCTCTGACCCGGGAGTCACTGAAACTTGGTCGGGTTTTGGGGGTCGGAGGAGTCGATATGCATATAGGGTCCAACTTGTGACCTCAACCTTCATAGAGGAGGGGTCAGGGTTGACCCGATCAACCCAGGGGCTGGGGCGGGATTTTGAAACACTGGTTCAAATATTTTGTAGAAAATTTCAAAAATTGGTATAATTGTAAAACCCAATTTAATACCAGCCGGTTTGATACTTGTTCATTTGTATAAATGATTCATTGGCTAGATCGGATCGGTAGGTGGTCTGATTTTTTATTGAACCAGTTGAACTGGCTAGTCCGGTTTAGTTTTTATAACATTAATACAATCCTCTTTATTTTACAAGTAATTAATTATCATTTAATTTTCATAATGTGATCATAAATTGACTATTAATAGGAAGTAATTAAATATAAAAATGCGATTGTTTAATAAATTTAAGTAATTTAGCTAAAAGTAATTTAATGCGGTTAATAATTATATGATTCTCAAATGTGTGAAAAATGTATATAATCAAGTAATGTAATGCAATTAGATTTAATTTTTTAAAAGAAATGTTTGATGTAATTCTTTGAAGAACCATTCTAAGTTTTTAA
Source organism: Gastrolobium villosum (assembly GCA_032173675.1). NCBI lineage: Eukaryota > Viridiplantae > Streptophyta > Magnoliopsida > Fabales > Fabaceae > Gastrolobium > Gastrolobium villosum. Next base: position 43,395 of record JAVKPL010012513.1, on the reverse strand, counting down.
AGTCTAACCGGATAATTGACTCTCTTTTTTTCATAGGATTGATTTTTTGGTAAATTAATTTATTCGTAATCTATAATTAAGTAATTAACAAGTATATTTTGTTTAATCAAGTTACATATATGATTAAACTAATTTTTTCAAGCCATACATGCATAGCACAAGTAGTTAATCTAATTTTATTTTTGGCCTAAGTTACTATGGGCCTGTTTGGAGCATCTGATAAAGAAGATAGAATAGGATAATTTATCATATCATATTTTTATCTCTTGTTTCGTTGGTCAATAAGATATGATTAGCTTATCCTATCCAATACTTGATTTCTTATCCTTTGAGGGAAGCTAGGTTAGGATTCAATATGATAGGATATCAATATTGGATACTCAATATATCTCCATGCTACCCAATATATCTCCACGTTACCCAATATATTTGTATTTATTGCATTATATTTTATTTTTTCTTTCTCCTTCTACATAATCTTATCAGATTGCTAATCAGGTGCTCATCAAATACAGGACAAGATATCGGCTTATCAGCCCCATATCATATCCTACCCTTATCAGCCCCATATCATATCTTACTCTTATCCTATCATGTCCACCAAACGTGTCCTATATGTAAATTGAGGTAGTTTTATGTTTGAAGTAAGTGCTTAACTATATCATTATCAATGGCCAACTATACGGGAAAGGTTTTTCCACCCCTTTTATAATAACCTTAAAATATAAATTACGAATTTGTGAGTTGGTTAAGAATTTAATCATGAATAAGAGAGAATAATTAGATAAAAGGTCTAATTATGTGAAATAAAGTCACTTTTGGGCAAAAGTGTAAATAGTGAAAATTTTGGAGTAAAAATGCAATTATGCAAAAGTTACCTGAAACATGAGAATAATCTAGTGAGAAACTAATAAATGGTTTTGGTGAATGTTAAAATTCACGTTAGATGATTAAGTCATCATGGATTAGTGAAGAAGGATATAATGGTAATTGACAATGTGTGAAATGTTGACCAAAGTCAACCAAGTGATTAAGTGATTTAAGTGACATAATTTCCACGCTAAGCTTCATTTCCTTCAACTTTTCTTCCTTCCTAAATTGTGGAGTGCCATTTTTGAAGCTTGGAAAGCTTGAAAAACTAACTTGAGAATTAGCCATCAAAATCACTTTGTGATCGTCATGAAAGTTGTTTAAAATTTCCTTAGGATTAGAACCCACCAAACAAACATGCTTCAGAAGCATTGAGTTGTGAGAAAATTTCCTCTCTTGGTTGGCGTCATTTATCGGTGTTCTTGGTGATTAGGAGAGTGTTTGGTTCCTTTGAAGCTTGAGAAGTATCAGTACAATAAGTAAATTGGAATTTGCTATAATTTATCAGATAAATAATTAGATTGGAAATCTAATTATCATATTTAAATTAAATACAAAAATCTAATTTATTACAAGTAAGTCACTTTTTCAGCTAAAAGTGCAATCACATTAAGTTTTGTTGTAGAAATGCAAATTACGTAAAAATACCCGAAGCTTGTGAATAATTTAGTGAGAGAGTAATTTATGATGTTAGAACACATATTTAAAATCCTAAGTCATTTGGCTAGAGTAAGCAAGAAAGAAAGGTAAAATAGAAAGTTACCATGTTTAGTGTATTGGCCAAGTAAGTAGAAACATAAGTGACTAAACACACTTATTTTCCCTCATTTTCCCACCACCATCGACTTGTCTTCTTCAAGGAAAGGGATATAGAAACACTTTTTGAAGATTCTTATTCTTATATTGATGTATTCAAATATTCTTATTTATGGAAAATTCTTATAATTAGGAGTTGTGAGTTGAACCTGGATAACTATCTTCTTTAACACTTTGTACTTTGGTTCTTTTCTTTTTTTATCTTTATGTTCTCATTATATATTGTAAAACACACCATATTAGGTGGCAATCAATTAAATATTGTGTTTTCATATGTCATCAAGTGTTTTTATGGTCCTGAGAAACAATGATCAATAGAAACAACTGTTGGTTCCAATGATTCTAGTTCTTTCCATTTGATTCCAGTTGAATAGTATCTATTGCCTCTACCCATTTACTAACATAGTCAACTGCCATCAGAATGAACTGATTCCCATACGAAGAATGGAACAATGCCATAAAATCAATACGCCAAACGTCAAATAACTCTACCTCCAGGACCGGGTTCAATGGCATCTCTTGTTGTTTAATAAGGTCCCATTCCCTTTGGCATCAGTCACATGGTTTTACAAACTTATAGGTGTCCTTGAATAGGGTTGGCCAGTATGTTCCTGTTTGTACTGATTTTATTGTCGTTCTTATTCCTTCGAAATGACCTATGTAACAACTCACACCATTAAATAGAGATTTTAGAAATTAAATAATAATTAAATGAGGATTATTAGATAATGGGAGATTTAATTGTTTGAAATTAAATTACCCTTTTGGAGAAAAATTATGAATAGTGTCATTTTGGGGTAAAACTGTGAATACGCAAATTACCCGCAAACTTAAAGAAAATAAATTGTGATTTTAGAAAATTAAATATTGATTAAATAATTTAATCAGAAGTAAATTCTAATTATTTAAATTAAATCACTTTTCAGTTAAAAAGAGTGGATACTGCGTGTTTCACAATGAAAATGTGATAGGTAAAATTATTCGACAACTCAATAATTAGTTAGCGATTATTATTCCATTAATTTTATGAGGTTAAAATGATAAGAAAAATGCACAAGTTAAATAGTCCATGTGTTGGATTAATGTTAGTTAAGTATTATAGGAAAATGGGGTCTTTCCTTAATTATTGCTTTTCTTCACTATACACAACCCTGGGGCAACAGCCATATTCTCACTACAAAAATTCAAGCATTTTGTGGGGGTCATATTTTTATATTGTGGGGGTCTTTAACCTCCACAAAGTACATTTGTGGCATCCTCAACAACCCCCAGTTTTACCTACGCCACAACATATTTTGTGGGGTCTTTATGTGCAGTGCCACAATTTGTTGAAATATTTTCTGGAGGCTCCAAACCCCCACAAATGTTTCAATTTCTAGAGGTTTAAGACCCCCACAAATTTGTTGAAAATTTAAAAAAAAAAATCATTTAAAATTTTACGTTTCTTTTAAAAAACCAGGTAGATTCAAAAGGATAAAAAAATTCATTCCAAATATTTGAATATATATCTAAATAGAACTTGATTTTCAAAGATAAAAAAATGAGAGAGATGTATAAGCGAAATTAAAAACAAAAAGTTATTAAATGAATGCATATCTAAAATAAAAGGGTTGCTGCTAGCTATTGACCCTTTCAGATTAAGGATAAATGGCTTGACCCTTAAAACTCTCACAGGTACACAGGATAAATGACTTGCCGGGAGTGTCATTTTCTGATTATAAAATACATGGTTTTTAGAAGCATAAATGAGAACCGGTCTTCTAGTACTTTGTTTAAAAGAATCTACGTTATTTAAGGGTATTGGAATTCAAAGAAGTATACTTAGATATATGGGTCTCAAAAGCAAAATGAGAATCTTCATTTTGCTACTTAATTATGTGAGATTCTAAATTTAAATAACTTAACATTGTTGATTCTACATTGTTGATTCTTTCCATGTACAACCAGTAGCAAAATCAGAATAATCATCACCTAATCTGTCAAATTAATCAACTAAACATCAAAATCCTTCATACATGCTTCAGCTTGAACAAAAGACTTCCTGAACACAGTGTTTACTCACAAATCAAAAATCTGAAATAATGTGGACTTCAATGTATAAGTCACACATTGAATCAGAAGGCTCCCGTTACTTATTTCACAATACATACATGATGCTACAACTCTGTCAGCAAGAATGAGTTTGCTCAAGCAGCCATGTCCTCTCTTTTTTTTATAGCTTCTTCCTGCCATTAATGATAACAGAAAAGAGTAAAAGAGCGTATTCTTTTGAGATAAAGTTGTAAAGCAAGCTGAACAATATTCCAATCTTATTAGGATATGTCTAAAGTAATCCTCCACAGGAGAAACTACAACCAAATCACTGACAATAGAAACTCGGGACTAATATACATATCAGCATAGTCCTAAATTTAAATTATGATTCTCATGTTCAGTTTACTTCAATGGCTATACCTATATCCCAAAAGAAAGACTAACAAATAATGCAGCGGTTCATTCTCAACATGAGAATTCAACAAACCGGACTTATGAACAGCATGGTTCAGCAAAAAGAAGAAACATGTAAGTACCTTAAATCAAACTCTGCAGGTGATCCAATTTCTTTTGGTACTCGCTTAACTTGTCCTGGGGGATAGAAATTCAATAACTTTAAGCAACATGCATCACCAAAGGTTGAAACTTGAACGAGAAACATGTCCTGCAACAGAATTTAAAGCATGCCCAAAAGAACCATTGTTAGCAGGAAGGAACTTACAAGCTCCGATTTGACAGGATGGTCATTTGGGTTAATCCCTCTGCACCTCAACTTCACTGAAGACCAACAAAAAAAAGAAAAAAAAAGAAATATTAAATCCAATTAAATACTCTAATAATGTTCTTAGCATGTAAGCAAAATGAAAAGATAAAAATAAAAGGAGAGCTTATAGAAAAACTGTGCACCCCTATTGATCAGCATTGCTAATAATCGGAACAACAAGACCCTTGAAACAAAATCCCATGAAAGTGAATCATATTTGACCACACAATTCTTACAGAAAGTAGCAAGATTAAAAAAAAAATCAGATAATGTAAGGGGTGACTCAAGTAATATCAATTAATATAAAGCTAGGAAGCAGAAATAAGCCAAGAAAATTCAGGCAAATTGAGCCAAAGTTTAGAATCAAAAGAATTGTTCGCATTGAACCTAAGCACACAATTGCTATATTAAAAAGACAACAAAAAGATAAAGAAAAATAGAAGACCGGATAATTGGATAACAATTAATGGAAAATATTATGTTAAGGATGGAAGTTTTGGATTTTATAACACTAGCAGGAATTCTTTATTTAAAAATTCTCATTGAAAGATGTTCTCATGGTCAAATAATCATATACAATCTCAATTATATATTACAATTATCTATGTGCTAGACAATAATCTTGATTTTTGTGTATCACGCTAAAATAAATGCAAAGATTCAATATGAAACACAATAGAACCATATTGGCTTTTATCTTCTAAATTTGTCAGCAAGATCAAATTATATTACACCTTGAACCAAGACTTATGAGACTAATCATAATGGTTCTGCAGCTCATAGGGCCAAATCAAATCATTCCAAAAAGAAAATTATCTGAACACTTTTTGACAGTGGCTAGTTACACGCAGAGCTAAGATACACACCTTAATTTGATGTACCAACTGCAATACTAATGTCAATATATAATCTCTAAAGATGATGTCATCTCCATCAATGACACCATTGATAGCTGATTGATACCGGAGAGCACTAGCGGTCAGCGGCAGCCTAAAATGAAATGAAAGAGTCTTTAAATAAACATGATCAAGGTGTTGTAAACACACTGCATATCACAAGTCCCTTGACAAACCCTGACATAAGTCCTAACTTCACACCATGTTTCTCAATGAAAACATCCTTAAAAGGTTAAAATAACTTCTACACAAACATGTCTGTGGTAGCAGTTAAAACGAAAAGGAAAAGAAAATGTTAAAATAAATATGAGGTACAATTAAAATCTATTATGGCTCAATTATATTCTCTTATAAGGTTAAAATAAATCAAAATTAGGATTCAAAACTGGATAAGAATCACGTGGTATCGAATGAGAAAAATTAATTCTTGCCATCTTAATTCTTTTGAATAAAAATTGTATGAAGACCTTGGAATCTTAAAAAGAGTGTAAAAGAAAAACCGTTGAAAGATGATACACAACAAACAAACAGTGGTTTTGGAGAAGGACAAACATATCTTCTTGTTAAATCTTTTATGTATACTTACCTAAAAAGATCCATTACTTAAAAGAAAAAGATAACAGCTTTGAAAGTAATTTCGGAACAAATTTACATAACATAAGACTTTTCTTTAATATGTTTTATATTTTTAGCTTTCAATCACAGTTTAATTTAAGAAATAATAATTTGTTGAGCAAACAGTTTAAATTCCGCCAAAAACGCTCACGATTTTCTTATGGTCTTACTTTAGTGTGAATCTTAAACTAAAAGGTGTAATTATTCTTTAAGTGTCACAACCAACAATTTCTCCCTCTAAAGCCTTTCAAAAATGAAAATCAACACAAGTTCAGTAGATTTAAGAATCAATTGTGTTCTTGTAGCACTACTCAATAGACCAAAACCAAGCATGAATAGAAAAGAGCGACATGGACAAAAAAAGATAAAATAGAAATAAGCATCGCCCCTCATGCCAAGGTTGTACAGTCCCAAAAATATTGACGCACCGGGAACCAAATCTAATGAGGAAGAAGTGAAAAATACCTCATCAAGAAAAAATAGCTTCGAGCTCTGCATTCTCTCTTGCCAAATCCAAAATTGGGGAAAAGCATCACGGCGTACATAGAATTCGAGCTCAGCAATCTCGCAGCAGAGTTGCCAACAACATGTGAAATTCCGGTGACCACAGCGTGTACAATTGCAGAATGAGTTGGGAGGGGAGAGAACACAAAGCTAAAAATCATGGGAGTGAAGAAGGACGAAATGTATGGGTCGAGACCCTAGGAGAGAGAATGAGAATAAGGCAATACATGTCAATGTGTTTCTGGATCCATGAAACACAATGGAAGGTTTTGAGGAGTGGAGCTAACAATTTTGGGATCTAAGCGAAGCAAAAATGATAACAGCGCTAAAATATAACAAATTTTGATGTTTGTTTAATAAATTTGGGATAGAATCTGAAACTATGCGTCGTGGCTAAATACCATTTTTTTCTTGTATTAAAAGTGGCGTTCTTTTAAAACGCTAAAATTTGTATATTTTATGGAGGTTTTATTGAACTCCAATAAAAAACCTCCACGAATCACCTAATTTTTTGTAGTGTCTCCCCATTCCTTTGTTAGTGTGCTCATCATCCAGACATTGAAGGAACCATCTTTCTTCATCTCTTCCTTTAAGCTTCACCATAGGACTAAAGCCCAAACATCCACCAACCCTATAACACCTCGTATTTCTAAATATATATTTATATGTGATAATGTTGATTTAAAGGGTAGGATTAGTGAAAATCCGGAAATTAGGGTCAAAATACGTGAAAATGGTAAAATGGTAATTTACCAAACATGTAACCCTTGGCAAGAAAATTTGAGTTGAAGGTCTCAAATGGTAAAAATAATGCCGGAAATGGATTCAGGACGAAGAATCGAGTGGATAGGCAAATTTTGGAAAATTTGACGAATAATGATTTTACCGGGTAAAATATTGCGGTATAATTGTATCAATAAGCGCGAAAATATGATCAGTATTTTTAGGAAGTAAAAATATGACGTGAACGAGAAAAATACGTAGGTTAAGAATTTGTGGGTTAAATTAGGTGATTTAAGAAAGTTAAATGACGTGTGGGACCCACTTAAGTGACTTAAGTGGTTAAGTGACTCAAAAATCAGACTTTCCTCACTTTTCTCTCTCCTCTCTTCTTCTCCCTCTCGAGCTTCTTCTACATGGTTAGGGCAATTTGAGCTTTTGATTTCTAACTCCTTTTTCTAGCGACTTTTAGCAAAAACTTCCAACTACAAAGTTGTTCCCACACTCTTGTAAGTGACTTCTATGTAGAGTTCATCTTGTGGGGAGAATTGTGGAGGGAGATAATGCCCTAAAATAGCCACAAAATTTTGGGGAATTTGGGGAATTTTTGGTGACTTTTGGGTTGGTTCATTGTTTGGAGATCATTCCCTTGGATCCTAGGAAGCTATTGGTGGTAAGATTTCTCACTCTCATTGAGTTTTCCATGAGATCATAAAATGGTGAGGGTTTGAAGTTGTGAGTTGAGTTATGGTAGTTAGGAACCTTAAATGGTATGCCTCCTTTGAAACTAAATGCTTAGAATGACAAATGATGATGATTGATGCAATAAAGTTTATGGTGAATTGTGAATTTATAACTTAGGAAATTTTGGTGTTGAATTTCAAGACTCTATGAAATGGGTATGTGGTGTAATTGAACAATTGAATTATGGACCATTGGTATAGGTTAATAATAGGATTTTATGACATGTGTAAGTGTTGAATTGGATTGAAACCCTTATCGAGTACTTCCTTGAAGATTTCGAACCAATGTTTGGAGGGAAAAATTGATGTGAAATGATGGTTTAATCAATGGTTGATGTGTTAGTGATAAATTGTTGGGTTGGAGAGTAAGGTGGTTGAGATATGTGTATTTAATGGAAGTTGGCCATTGGGCCTAGAGGGTTATGTTAATTATATTATTGTGAAATTGATGAATTATTTGCAATTGAGTGATGGTCAATGTTGTTGATCATATAGGTTGCCTCTCACGGAATCAATAGAGGAGGACTAAATTTGGAGCGTACGTTTTGGAGCATTGTGCTTAGAGTTGAGATAAACCTTTGGAACTTGGGTTTTAATCCCTTGTGTCCTCCATCACACTTAGTGGAAGGTTGTGGTTGGATTTTGTGCGTTTGACATGGTGTTAATATGTATGTTCATGCATTATTGCTTGATTGTGTGACATGCTTGGAGCATGTTGTGTGTGAAATTTTGTGATCTCTGGCCAATAGATGTGTGTTGGTTTGGACTTCCGCTGGAGATATCCTTTGGGGATTCCAGTCGGGTTTTGTTGTGGGGCCGACTCCGGGAGCGGTACCAGGATGATCCAAATGTGAGACTTCCGCTGGATAGGTCTCATGAGGAGTTCCAGTTGGGTTTTGCCATGGGGTCGACTCATCCATGGGAGAGGTACCAGGAAGATTCCCGGGAGTTATATGATGGGGTCCTTGAACGGAAATCCTTATGTGGATGTTCTTAGACTTGTTCCCAGTTGTTGTGATTTCGTATGTTATGCATATTACATGATGTTATTGTTGCACATTGAGTGATCCATGGGGTGGAGTGATCCTCTACTACCCTTGGTTTACTGAGATAAATTTGTATATCTCACCCCGCGTTTGGAGACATCATTTCAGGCTATAGCTATAACACCTCATATTTCTAAATTATATATTAATATATTAAACGAGGATTAAGGTGAAGGATTAGTGAAAATCCTGGAAATTAGGCTAAAATACAAAGAAAGGGTAAAACGGTAAATAGTCAGACACACAACCCTAGGAAGGTAAAATTGAGTAGAAGGTCTCAAATGATGAAAATAACCCTGAAAATGGATTCAGAATCAAAAATTGAATGGTTAGGCAAGTTTCAGAAAATTCAGTGAATAGTATTTTTACCGGGTAAAAATATTACAGCACGATTGCACCGTAAAATGTGCCGATTAAGTTTTGAACTCTAGGTTTTGAATACAAATTATAAATGGTTTATAGAACTACAAAATATGATTTCTGATTAAAATTGACGGAAATTAGTAAGTTTGGGAAAGCGTGCCTACGGCGCGCGTAACAGCTTAAAACTGCATTTTCTCAGAACGACCAGAAAACTTATGATTCATCTGATCAAGAGTGATTAAAGGACAATGTTTAATGTTAAAAATTAGATTTTCTAAATATGTTGTGAATTTAAGGACGTTTAATGGAATCGGAGGGAAATTCGAATTAGTTTGAAATCGCGTGAGGTGGCGGTGGGGCCCACCTCACTTAAGACACCTAAGCAAGGACTATTCATCATCATCTCCCTTAGGGGTGTCAAAATGGGTTGACACGACATGAATTTAACACGACACAAATACATAACACGAACACGACACGAATTTTTATTTGTGTCAAAATCTTTAACGCTGACACGACTCGAATTTTTTTAGGGTTGACACGACACGACACGAATAACACGCAAAATAGGGGTCAAAACGGTAATTGACAAAAAAAATAAAAAAATCGATAGAAATTAAAAAAAATTAAAAATAAAATAATTAATAAAAATACGGGTCAACACGAACACGAATACATTAACACGAACACGACACGAATTTTTTACGTGTCATTTTTCCCAACACGAACACGACACGGATTTTTTGCTGGTCAACCCGAACACGAATTCTCGTGTCGTGTCGTGTGTCGACCCTCGTGTCAAAACTTATATTTACACCCCTAATTTCCCTCTCCTTTCCTCTCTCCAAACCCGAGCCATCACCCCCTTTATGGCCAAATTTCTCTAAAACTTCATCCTCCTCTAACTTCATCAAATCTCAATAAAATCAAGTGATTTTTGTATTGAAATTTGTTGAAAATCACCTTCCAAACCCATTGGTAGTAGTATTAAGCCATGAAACCCACTACATTTTGAGAAAATCCCCCAAACTCCCGGTCCTTTGTCTTAGATTTAAATTCATGGGTCTTGAACGGAAATTCTTATGTGGATGTTGTTAGATTTGTGCCTAGTTGTTGTGATTTTGTATGTTATGCATATTACATGATGTTATTGTTGCACATTGAGTGAACCATGGGGTGGAGTGGTCCTCTACTACCCTTGGTTTACTGTGATATATTTGTATATGTCACCCCGCGTTTGGAGACATCATTTCAGGTTATAGTGAGCATGGAGGATCTTCGGGCAAGAGGCCTGCTTAGTGGATGAGCTGAGCATGATGTGCATATGGAGAGCATGACATTTTGGAGGACTATATTTGATGCACATAGCATAGTGTTTAATATTTTAGACTTAGGTTATGAACATATTGCATGTCTATATTGTCATGCTTTTGGGTGTTCATAACTATATGCTAAGTCTATGTAATTCATGTATATTTTATGCCTTTGGATTATATTGGTATTTTGGTGAGCATGAGACTTGTCCATGACCACACATGTTGTATTTTGAGGCATTTGAAGACTTGTGATGTGAAATTGGTCATTTGAGGTTTAAAGGGCAATGGAATTGTGAAATATGATAATAGATGCATTGATTAATGAATATGCATGATGGAAGGGCCTAAAGCCTACATTAGACCTTGGGTAAGTTGTATCTTGGGTAGTGAAGTGTTAGGAGTGGATTACATCACCCATTTTGTATTTAAAATGCTGTCATCTGTCATTTTTACAGTAGGGTAATCGATTACTTTTCTTTGGTAATCGATTACCTGAAACAGGGGACGAAAAATATGAGCCACTGTGATGAAGGTAATCGATTACCTTTGCATAGGTAATCGGTTACCTAGTTCAGTAATCGATTACCTATGTCAAGGTAATCAAATACCCAAAACAGGGGAGCCCAAAATTGCCTACTGTCTCATTCTGGAACCTTTAGTAATTGATTACCTCAAGGATGGTAATCGATTACCACTATATAAAATTCACATCAAAAGCTTACTTATTCAAAAGCTAGTGTAACCTAGTATTCACACTTATACTTCTTTTATTATTTCAAGATTTCTTAATTAAGGTTGTTATAAATGATGGAGTGAGAAAATTGGGCAAGATTATAATACATCTTTTTAAAATAATTCTTGTAATTAAAGATTTTTATAAGTTTTAAAGGGGAGAATTCTAAATATATGATAAAAAAAATAAAAGATAATTGTAATTTTAAATATTTATATAAATTTGAAAGGGGGAACGGTAGGATAAAACACACCCCCAGGCCATGACCTGTGGCTCCACCACTGGGGGATGGGAATTGTATCTAACAATCAAATGAATTTTCTTTTCTCTTATTAAGTTTCTTAAGATATTAACATGGCACGGTTTTAGTTGTGGATAAATATAAGTTAAGAAATTAAAATATGGGTTTGATATTTTTCTAGGAGATAAAATTATCTTTTATATATACATAAAAATATGTGAAATTATATAAAGAGAAGAGAAATAAAAAAAAAATATGAACTCTACAAATTTTTATAGGGAAGGTTATACTTACAACCTATTTTCCTTTACAACCTCTTATCACCATATCTCAATCTTTGTTGATTTCCGTCGATCCTTAAGATTTTCGCCAATAAAATTTATTAATTAATTATTAATTCTCAATAAATCTTAACCGTTGATTGGCAGAAATCAGCGGTTAAGATATTGGTTGTAAGAGGTTGTAAAGGCAAATATGTTGTAAGTATAACCTCTCTCTATTTTTTTATTTTTTTTTGGTGAAATCTCTCTCTATTTTTATATGTATGAAATATTATACCCTTAGGGCCTGTTTGGTAGCGTGATTTTATTTGAACTCCCAGGAAAGTTGTGTATGGAAATAAGAAAATCTATGTTTGGTTGTCAAAAAGTAAAAAGTTGCCCGGAAAAAATAGTTTATGGGATTTGTTTATTGTGTGCAATTTTATGTCCCGTCACCACGGATGAAACCCCATGGTTTAGTTGGGAAACTTGCTTGCAAGGAGAAGTAAAAAATAAACAATGCTTTGGTGGACGAAATTAACCTCGTGAAATACAACTATTTCGTTGCACATTGTGTTCCTCTTTGTCATGCTTTGAACCTGAGATACAACTACTTCACCAGTCTCAGATATGGAGAAGGTGAATGGAACTGTCACAACCTTCCTTAACCGACAAACAGGATGCAAAAAAATTAAATTATTTGTTGCATGCTTCTCTCCCTCACCGACTCCACAAGAAACAACTTTGATAGAACCAACACATGACACAAGCAAACACTGCACACAAGCTCCATGACTCACACAAAACCCAGATCCCTCTGAAATTTGATATCTGAACGATTATGAGTAAAGTTGTTAATTTTTTTTGAATGAAAAGCAAATGTGGGGTTATTTTGGTAAAATAACCTCACATTCCCACTAATATTTCATGACCAACCAAACACAAACTCAGTAAAATTAACTTAATTTTTCCAGGAAAATATGTCTCTACCAAACAATTTTTTAATACATTACGGTGAAATATATTTTCCACTACATTCCGGTACTAATTAAAATATAGGTGTTAACTTACATAAACATATAGACAACGGTTATGGTTGGACAGCCTTACTATTTATTAAAAATATATTCTTACGCTTTTAGGTATAGAATTTATATATAGATATTGGGTTTCGATTTTCTCATGAACAAAAAAAGAGAGTTTCTATTTATTAAAAATATATTCTTACGCTTTTAGATATAGAATTTATGAATTTATTTTTTCTACGGTCAATGTAAATAACTTATCTACAGTGAGCCCAAAATGATGTCGTTTTGAGACGGAAATCGATGTGTTTTTGTAATTATAAATTATTTATGGGTTATAATAGTCTTTTTCATTATAATTTTTAAATTTTTTAACCCAAAACGATATCATTTTGACAACAATATAAATAACTTATCTACATATTATTCATTTTAAAAATATTAAAGCCACAATTTATATACAGATATTCGATTTTCTCATGAACCAAAAAAAAGTTCCTAAAATCAAGGAGAGTATAATCTATCGTACAGAAAATAATAATAAAAAGTACCCCAAAATCACATATGTAAATATGAATATATTTTCAATGTATATTCTCTTTTTGAAAGACAATGAGTATTCTCTTATTAATAACTTTCTCTTATCAGTTTAATCCACATTGTGCCGCTCGAATAATTTTATGAAAAAATAGCCGCTAGTCCACAAATTCAAAAAGTACTAAGTACCCATGCTCACCCAAAAAAAGAAAAGTACCCGTATAAAATACCCAGTCCATATAGAATATACTCAGGATCACCGATTAGACTTGCCAAACTATATATTATTGCCACATTATACATGCACGTGGCTTTATGCTTCTTCACCAGGTTAGTCAAGCATGAAGCAACTGCACTTTAGAAATAATGGATATATTATTATCTTCACTTTGTTACAAGTGGGATTTGATGAGGCTATATCTTAAATTTTTTTCATTTGTTTAAAAATTAAATAATAACAAAATTACCTTATAAAATATTTAAACATAAAATGTAAATATTTAAAATATATATTCGTGTCATAGCCAACATAAATATTCAAAATTGTGGCCTTTTTCTTTTCTTTTATGATACTGTTGTCTCCACTAAGTATTTCCTTAGTGTAGGGTTGTAGCTTCTCTTTTTCAATTATAGTCTCTTTTGGGTTATTTGTTTTTTTTAAGTGGTTTCCCTATAACTTTTTATCTAGTGTAATAAAATATTGAGTAGGTTATATTTACAAATTTTTTACTTACAGATTTTTACAAATTGTACTATGTATTTTGGGTTGTACATGCTCATGTAGTATATATTACCCATAGTACATAATGTAGTTTGTAAATAAAAATTTATAAATATAACTCTTCTCTAAAATACTTATTCAAAATTTAATAATTATATATCGGAATAGTTATTTTCAATTTCACACAACACCAATGAGTTTCTGATTTGATATATCCTGAGTATATTTAAATTATCTTATTTTAATTTCAGAAAAAATTATAATTGAAATATTTTAAAAAGAATTTTTGAATGAAACCAATTTAATCTTTTTTTTCTTGGTAAGCAAACCAACTTAATCTATCCATATATACTTATGATTTTATAGTGAATTTTTTTCAAAATTTAATAGTGATTTCATTTTGTTTTGTTTACTTGTTGCAATATATGTTTGTGTATATTTTGGTTTAGGTTTATAAACAAAATTTAATTAATATTTACATGTAAGATTTTAAATTAAGTAAAAATGAAATAATTTTATTCTGACATGTTATGTGTTGAAGCAAAGGAGTCCCACATCTGATAAAGAGCAGTGTAACCTTATGACACATGGTGTTAGTTAGTTAAAAGAGTTTTTATCTTTTTTGTTAGTTTGTTATAACAGAATTTGTTTTCTGTTAGTTTGTTTGCATGGTTGTTAGGATGGTGGTTAGGGTGTTTTCTTTTTCTGCGTTTTATCTTCTTCTCCTAGTGTTTTTCCTACTTGTATAAATACTGGGTTGATCAATGAAAAGTCAGTTGAGCATTATTCAGAACAAACATGAGTTTCACCAAACTTAAGATGGTATCAGAGCTCTGAATTGGGGCTCTGGTATCGCAGTGAGAGAAGAGAGTGTGTTTCAAGTTTTCTACAATGGCAGATAGTGAATCCATCGACAATTCCGCTGTTGCAACACAATCGACGGTGTCTCCGGCAGTTCCTGAATACTATACAAATCCTTCTCATCGATTTTTCTTACATCCAAATGAATCACCTTCCACTGTTTTGGTTCCTCAATTGCTTAATGGTAGCAATTATCATACGTGGGCTAGAGCTATGACAGTTGCACTTATTTCGAAGAACAAGATAGGATTCGTTGATGGTAGCATAGATCCACCATTGGAGAGTGATTCTTCCTATTTGGCTTGGCAGAGATGTAACAATATGGTCAATGCATGGATGCATCGTTCAATTTCGCAATCGATTGTCCAATCGATCATATGGATAGAGAAAGCTCGAGATGTATGGTTAGATTTGTATAACAGATTTTCTCGTTCTGATATATTTCGGATCTCAGATCTTCAAGAAGAGATCTATCGCTTGAAGCAAGGAGATAAGAGTGTTACAGAATACTACACTGAACTAAAAACTTTGATTGATGCATTGGATAATTTGAAGCCTTTACCAATCTGCAACTGTTCGATCAAGTGTTCATGTGGTGGATACATAAAAATGAAGGAACATCGTGATAGAGATCATATCATACGGTTTCTCAAGGGTTTGAATGAACAATATTCTCAAGTCAGATCCTAAATAATGTTACTCAAGCCTCTACCTGATGTTTCACAAGCTTTCTCCATGGTAACTCAACAGGAACGTCAGTTTCAAAATGAAAGTCACACAGGTAACACTCAAACTTTTGCTGTTTTTTCTGACGCTGCTCCTTTTCGAAGAAATCATGGTGCTAGAGGTTTTAGAGGAAGAGGCAGGACTTCTTTCAACAATTATGGTGGAGGTCGTAATCCAGTTACAAAGATTTGTACTCACTGTGGAAGATCTAATCACACTGTTGAAACTTGTTATCATCTTCATGGTCTTCCACAAGGATACAGATCACGAAATGTTGCACCTCATGCTACAAACAGTGTTGTTCAAAACACTTCTGATGCTATGATTGGAAAACCAGATTCATCTTCAAATGTCACTCTCTCTAGTGATCAATATCAGCATCTTCTGAGTTTGCTCCAGAAGAACACTGTGTCTTCTAGTTCTGTCATGCCATCAGTCATGCCATCAGCCGTCAACCATGCCACAAACTTCACTCAAGTATCCAATCTAAATACAGAATTAATGAATCAACCAGGTAATATAGATATATGCTGGATTTTGGATACTGGTGCTACAGATCATGTAACTTTTTTGAGATCTCAATTCACACAATTGACAAAAATACAACCCATATCCATCAACTTGCCTAATGGAGCCACAGTTCTTGCAGAACATTCAGGGACTGTTCATCTTTCTCCTACTCTTGTTTTGTTTGATGTTCTTTATGTTCCAAAATTTAAGGTCAACCTTATTTCTGTTACCAAGTTATTGAGCAGTGTTCCTTGTTCATTGATTTTTCGTGCTTCTTATTGTCTTATACAACAGATCCATACCCAAATGAAGATTGGTATTGCTGAGTAACGAAATGGGCTATATGTGATCATGGGAAAGAGTAATAACGAGGTTTGTCAGAGGGAGAATGTTGGTCACAGTGAAGACGTTCAGATTTATAATGTGCAGAAGCTTGAATCTACTGTTTGGCATAGAAGACTTGGCCATATTCCATACACTGTAATGAGACATATGTCTCTTAGATTTCCTTTCATTTCGGGTGATTATTTGCACCCTTGTGATACTTGTCATTTGGCAAAACAAAAACAATTGTCATTTTCTACTTCTACATCCAAATCAGTGCATAGTTTCCAATTGATACATGTTGATATCTGGGGTCCTTTTGCCACTACTTCTCTTGAAGGATTTCGATATTTTTTGACTATAGTGGATGATTACTCAAAGTTTACTTGGGTAATGTTAATGAAAGGGAAATCAGAAGCTAGCTCCCATATTAAGAATTTTGTGGCTTTTATTGAAACTCAATTCAAAACTACAGTTACTACTATTCGAAGTGACAATGGCAAGGAGTTTCTCATGGCTGATTTCTATTCACAAAAAGGCATTATTCATCAATGCAGTTGTGTAGAATGTCCTCAACAGAATGGCATAGTAGAGAGGAAACACCAACATATCCTTAATGTGGCTCGAGCTCTTCTATTTCAGTCCAACTTACCTATTAATCTTTGGAGTTATATCATAACACATGTTGTTCATCTTATCAACCGTATTTGCACACCTTCTTTGAATCACAAAACACCTTATGAAATCCTCTATAAACAACCTCCAACCTTCCTTCATTTGAGAGTCTTTGGTTGCCTTGCTTTTGCATCCACTCTCCATGTCCATCGCTCAAAATTTTCTCCCAGGGCTCGAAAGTCAGTTTATTTGGGCCACAAAGCTGGTGTTAAAGGTTCTGTTTTATATGATCTTCAATCCAGAGAAATATTCATTTCAAGAAATGTGATTTTTTATGAAAATTATTTTCCATTTCTTGATCACATCAGTTTTCCTCCTACTCAGTCTTCCACATCTGATGCTGTTACCTCCACTACATTTCAGCCATCCCTTGACCTTGACCAATATTTTTTTCCGAGTCATCCCTCTTCTACATTACATCCACTAGACATCCCAGCCATTCCTTCCTCTTTACCTGCAATTACATCACAGACTCTTTCTGATCTGATTCCATCCAACAATGAGGATATGCTTGATAATGACAATATTTCACCCATTGCCATTGGGGACCATGATCAATACACTGCAAATGATGAATTGTTTCAACAATCTCAACATCCTCAGCTTCGCAGATCCACCAGAATTAAGGCACCTCCTAAATATCTTGACCAGTATCACTATAGCCCAATCATCACTCAGCACACCAATTTTTGTAAAGGTAAATCCATTTCCATCCCATCTAAACACTCTATTTCCAATGTTCTTTCTTATGTCAATTGTTCATCTCAATATTCCATATTTTGTCATAATATATCCACTAATGATGAACCTAGTGGTTATTCCCAAGCTGTTAAATCCACTCATTGGCAGAAAGCTATGACAGCCGAACTTCAAGCATTGGAGCAAAATCATACATGGAACCTTGTTGATCTCCCACCTGATAAGAAGCCTATTCAATGTAAATGTGTTTACAAAATCAAATACAATTCAGATGGTTCTATTGAACGATACAAAGCAAGATTAGTTGCCAAAGGATTCACACAATTGGAGGGAGTGGATTTCTTTGATACCTATAGTCCAGTGGCTAAATTGGCTTCTGTTCGAATTCTTTTATCCATTGCTTCTGCTAAAGGCTGGTTCATTCATCAATTAGATGTGAACAATGCCTTCTTACATGGAGATCTTCTTGAGGAAATTTATATGGTACCTCCTCCTGGTTTAGTTCTATCCAAACAAGGGCAAGTTTGCCATCTGCAAAAATCCATTTATGGTTTGAGACAAGCCAGTCGACAGTGGCATGCAAAGTTGTCTACATTTCTTCTTTCTATAGGGTACATTCAAGCACATTCTGATCATTCTCTTTTTACATTACATACGGACCACACTTCCACTGCATTATTGATTTATGTTGATGATATTCTCATATGTGGAAATGATTTCACTGAGATCACACGAGTTAAGCAGTCACTTGATGGCCAATTCCGCATCAAATACTTGGGTGAACTGCGTTATTTTCTTGGGTTAGAGGCTGCAAGATCTTCCAAGGGTCTTGTTTTAAATCAAAGAAAATATGTGCTTGATATTATTAAGGATTCTGGTCTTCTTGAGGGTAAGTCTGTTTCTTCCCCCATGGAGGCTTGTGCTAAACTTCAAAGCACTCAAGGAACTCTTCTTCCTGATCCTTTTCCCTATCGAAGGCTTGTTGGTCGATTATTATATCTTACCAATACTCGTCCTGACATTTGCTTTGCCGTTCAGCATTTAAGCCAATTCATTTCTGCACCTAGCACTGCTCACATGGCTGCTGCAAAACGAGTTGTTCGGTATCTCAAACAGGCTCCTGGTTCTGGTTTATTTTTCCCAGCTCACAATGATCTTCGTGTGCAAGCATTCGCGGATTCTGATTGGGCTACTTGTCCAGAAAGCCGCAAGTCAGTGACTGGATTTTGTGTCTTCATTGGATCTTCTTTGGTGACTTGGCGAACAAAGAAGCAGTCTACTATCAATCGTTCTTCAACTGAGGCGGAGTATCGTGCACTTGCCAGTCTCTCCTGCGAAATCCAGTGGCTTCAATTTTTTTTCCAAGATCTTCACTTGCCTTGGCCTGCCCCAGCTTCCGTGTTTTGTGACAATCAATCCGCTATTCATCTTGCCCATAATCCAATGTTTCATGAAAGGTCCAAACATATTGAAATAGATTGTCATGTGACTCGCAGCAAGATTCAATCCGGTCTTATTCGTCTTCTTCCCATTGGGACATCTCATCAGCTTGCAGATACCTTCACCAAGCCTTTGGGCCGTGATGCCTTTTTTGAAGCTGTGTCCATGCTGGGGATGTTTGACATACATCGTCCAGCTTGGGGGGGGGGGTGTTGAAGCAAAGGAGTCCCACATCTGATAAAGAGCAATGTAATCTTATGACACATGGTGTTAGTTAGTTAAAATAGTTTTTATCTTTTCTGTTAGTTTGTTATAACAGAATTAGCTTTCTGTTAGTTTGTTTGCATGGTTGTTAGGATGGTTGTTGGTGTGCTTTCTTTTTCTTTCTGCGTTTTATCTTCTTCTCCTCGTGTTTAGGTAGTGTTTCACTGCTTGTATAAATACTTGGTTGATCAATGAAAAATTGGTTGAGCATTTTCAGAACAAACATGAGTTTCACCAAACTTAAGAGAGAAAACGATGAAGAAAGAAAAAGACAAGGAAATCCTAACACTACAATGAACAACCACGTGAATGATAAAAGTGACAAAAAAAAGTCCTAAAGCTGATGTGTCTTCTTTGCTTTTTATAGTGGTTCCTCTCTTATAATCCGAGCCATCCACTTTCATTTCATCTAACGGCTCTTAGCAACTCAATTGGGGAAAATTTAATATGCTCCAGGACCACTGAATCTTTTGATGCTCCCTCTCACAACATTAATTTTCTCTTTCCTTTTTTATCCCTATTATTTTCCCACTTTTCCCATTTTACCCTCCTATTTATACCAAGGGACCACATAAAATGGTAATCCCGGATCACTTTAAATAACCTCCTCAATTGGGTAGTTGAATGTCACTTTTGGGTCCCACCTTTGAGTTGGTCACTAACTTTGTTCACTTCTTCTTTTCTTTTGCTTTTAAAACCTGTCAAATAATATAAATTGCATCACTTGTATGTTTTTCACACTTTCAAACAAAATTTTCATCTCTGTACCAAAAATAATAATAATAATAATAATTTCATCTTTTCCAATTAAAAGCTTACAACTCTTCATGACAACAAGTATTTTGAGCATGAATTAAGACAATGAAACCACCATATTTTTAGGCCCAACATTCATCACCCCATGATTAGCCTCTGAACCACTTGCAATAATCATTCATGCATAATCACACACCTTCTATAATATTTGCATAGGGGCCTATATATTTCACACTCACATCTTAAGGTAGTGTGACATTACCATTTTGCATTCTCTCTTTACCTCTTTGGTACGCGGCATTACGTAGGATTCCTGGAAAATTGAATTTTTGTAAATTTTAAATTTTCAGATGTTATCGTAAATTGAATATTTTCATCATATTTTTGAAAATCGAGATTCCGAACAAAAAAAATTTTCTCCTATAGCAAACGCCCCCTCATTCGACCACTATGCAGCCGAACTATCTCCACTGTAATACACGACAAAATTCACCATTTGGGCACCTCGAAGTTGTGGGATCTTGAGTCGCTCTTTCTTGAATGATTTATTCCTTTCACTTGAATTCTGAAAATTTTTAATTATGAATTAAATTCTTCCAATCCTATATTTTTTTATTCTTTTTTCTTCTTCTCATAATTGAAGAACTTCCATTATATTTTGGGGTATTTGTAAAAAAATTACAACTATGTTAAATTGTTATGGTTTTGTAATCAGGATGATATCTTGTTAATTATCTCTTCAGTAGGCATATCCAACAAAACGAAGGTGTTGTCAAACATTTTGGTCAGCTTGTTAACTTTTGCCAAAAACAAAGCATTCTTTTTTTATATGCATGAAACTGCAATGGGAAATATTGTAATTTTTAGTTAATAAATTTGTAAACCAAATAAGTAAAATAAGGGAAGGAATATTCCCACTTCATATTATCTCATGTTTGATGTCAATGATTTATGGGGGTGGATAATCTAATGTGAAAAAAGTGGATATGTGATCATAACCACTCATTTAAAAATAATACAATTTTATCTTTCTTATCTCATCATCAATGAGTGATTCTAATCAAATAACATGATTACTTTTTCATATAAGAGGATCTAAATCCATTAACGAATTCAACACTAATGAAAGAAAAGAGAAGAGTGCTCTGATAGAGATCCAAAAAAATATAAGCGTCGATTTATTTAAAAATAACTAAGATCATCACGTACAAATAACCTTATCATGTTAAGTGATAGATAAAATGAGTCATTCCCGTGTCATAAAATTATAGGAAAACAAAAATTGCTACCGGAAACAAACTAATAAAGTCGAATTAAAAAATGCAAAAATAATATTTACCCCAAACCATATTGCTGAAAGCCTGAAACTGAACCATTTCTATATTAATAATTCCTAAATGATTTGTATACAATGCCTTTTTATCTCATTTGTTGCAACTAATTAAAAACACAGTATCTTCATTTTACTCTTTGACCATCCGCGTGTTTTCATATCGTAATTAAGGAAAAGTTTTTTCGTTGGGTACAATAGTTATGGAAAAGTTACTTTTCATAAAAAAAAAAAAGGAAAAGTTACTTAAATATAAATTGTGGGTTTATTACCTATCATTTAACATGACCACAAAAAATTTTGTACACACACAATATTTTGTGGAGTCCACAGTAAAAAAAAATTCAACACACAAAATAAATCTTTATAGTATAACACAATCACTTTTCCTATAACATAACTCTTATAAAACCCATAAATTATATAGTATTAATTAATAAATCAATTCTATTAACTTATATGAATTACACATTGTGTATAATTACATAATTTCATTACCTTTGTTTTGCCTTTTATTAAAAAGTAAAATTTTTTATACCTTTTATTTTCACCCTCTCACATCCTTCGTTGTTTTCGGGTTCCTAAAAATAAAAAATGCAATTGCAATAAAAATTATTTTAGTATGAGAGTTAAACAAAACTAAACATGATGAAATGGGCGTTCAAAAAATGGGTTGATTTAATCTTATGTTGAAGGAGAGATCTTCTTTCATATTGTGACACATATGTGGAGGGACGTGCCATTGAAAAGAAAAAGAAAAAGAAAGATGAATGTAATATTTTTCTATGGGTGTGTTGGAGATAAAATTACTCTTATGCAATGTAAGAGTAATTTTCCCCTTAAAAAATTGAATCATTACAATAATTAAATATATGAAGGGTTTATTATCTATCATGTAATATGACCTTATAAAGTTTCCTACACACATAATATTTTGTGGGGCCCGCAGCAAAAAAAAAATAAAAAACTCCGGCACGCAAAACGAATCTCTATACCATAACATAATCACTTTTCCTACAACATAACTATTATAAAACCCATATATAAAAGGGAGGGGTTATACTTACTACCTCCTAAGTTTACTACCCTTACTACCAAATTATCCACCGTTAGATTAACTTTTAATCTAGTGGCTCATATTTATCCCATATAATCCCAATTTTTCCCTCAATCACTCACCCCCTTTCTCTCTCTAGCTCACACGCTCATCTCTTTCTCAAAATTCCCTTTCTCTTTTTGAAATTGGATTTGGATCCAAAACGACCAACGACGCCGTTGCAGCTCCTCCTATTCGTCACATTCAATTCCCTCACAGCGTAACAGAAGACCCTCACATCGTTTTCTATTCTGACCAAAACTTAGGAGGTATGTTTCTTCATCTTTTTTGTACAAATCTAATGCATTCATGGTCTTTGCTCCTCTCTCGAGAGTTACTTCATAAGTGTGGTCACCAAGATATTGCTCCTCTCTGTAAAAAAAAAAATAATCTAAATTTATTTTAACACTTCTATTTGGTAAGAAGAACAATATGGTTCAACAAAAAAACTTAGCCCATCACCATACCCCCTCATAAGTGTCTGTTTCTGTATTTTTTTTTTTAAAGTTGTGGAGTATGTGAAGAAGTACCCCTCTCTTCCTTCATCGTTCTTTCTCTTCCGGTTCCATTCATTGTCACAACCATGAACGGCGACTGTGAGCAGCAAACACTGGCTGAAAACTCCTTTTCATCGCAATGCATGCCAGCAAGCATCACTGTCGAGGTAAGTTTTTCTACTTATATGTTGCTATGTCCAGTTTCTATCTTTTAATTTTGTCAAAATCTTTAATTGAAGGCTTGGGTCTTATGCTCATTGAATTTGTTGCTAATTGATGGGGTTTATGTTCTTAATTTCCTACCAGGTTTACCTAAATTATAGTTTAGAATCATTATAAAAACAAAACTTGTTGATATTTTAAATTTGTCTTTTTTATAAAATAATCAAATTATTATACATAAAAAACCCCAAAGCGAAAGAGAATAGAAAGAACTGATTGATGGGGTTTATGCTTCCCATTTCCCAATGTGGTTTACCTCGTGCTATTCTTATGACCCTTGTTTGCTACCCTTTTCACTATTATACAACATGCTTGTAATGAAATGTTAGGCTATTCATAATTTCATATAATGTATTTGATTCATAGAAAGCAATGTTGTTATTTTTTTTCTATGCAAGTGGTGCACCGTGCACATGTAAAGCTCCTAGTTGACCAATTGGTACCAAATGATTTCAAAGCAACATTCACTTTGTGCTATATTTTTATATCTATTTCATATAGTCACTTGTTTATTTCAATGAAGGTCAATATGGAAGATGATCCAATTAATTATATTGACTTTAGTCACGATTGTGTGTCAAATGAAATGGAATACGACGGAGTAGGAAATGAGATACCTGATGACATGGAAGATGACATATCACATGACTTGCCTAACAATATGTCAATTGTCATTCCATTTTCACCGACAAAGAATACTAATATTTCCATTGAGGTAGGAATGGAATTTTCCGAATGGAAGGATATAGTAAACTTATATACAGCATTTGGTAGGATAAGAGGATTCGGAATCCGGAGACGAACATCCAGGGAGGACTACGTGAAGCTAACATGTATTAGAGAAGGAAATCCACAAACTAAATTGGAAGAAAATGTGGGAAAGTTGTGTCAGGGCAAGTCAAGGAGAACATCATCGTCACGTATAGGATGTCAAGCTTGTGTCAAAGCTTCTAAGAATAAAAAAACAAACATATGGAGAATTACACAATTCATTGACAGCCATAATCATGAGATGGTTACTCCGAAAAGTGTTGCATATCTGAGATCACACAGAAAAATGCCTGAAGCTGCAAAATGTTTGCTAGAAAAATTCAACAACTCGGGTTTGCCAACTGGAAAGGTGGCCACCATCTTCAAAGGTCATGATCTGGGGTTTGACAGTCGAGATTGTTATAATCATATGAAAAATGTTAGGAGAAGGATATATGATGCTGGGGATGCACAAGCGGTGCTACACTATTGTATTAAACAACAATCATTGAATCCAGATTTTTTTTATGCCATCAAGTGCGATGATGATGATCGAATGGTAAGCTTTTTTTGGATTGATGCAAGATCCAGACATGCCTATGAGCTTTTTGGTGATGTAATAACGTTTGACACTACATATAGGACTAATAAGTATTCCATGCCATTTGGACCCTTTGTCGGTGTAAATAATCATATGCAATCGATCTTGCTTGGATGTGCTTTATTACAAGATGAAACCGAGGATACCTTTGTATGGCTATTCGAGAAATGGCTACGAGCAATGAATGGGAAACATCCAGTTGCCATAATTACTGATCAGGTATGATCAATTTGAAGAAATTTTTATCAATGTTTTATATATCATCTTAAATGTGATGGTTTATTATTGACTGCATACTTACTAGTGTCACTGAATATACAGGACAAGGCAATTAGCAATGCAGTCGCCAAAGTTTTCCCGAACACCAAGCATCGATTTTGTTTGTGGCACATCATGAAAAAGTTTCCTGAGAAGTTATCTCATGTTTACTATGAGCATGCATCATTTAAGAAGCATCTGAATGAGTGTATATGGAGCTCCAAGTGTGCTCAAGAATTTGAAGAAAGATGGCAACATCTTCTTGTTCAGTATAGTCTTAATGAAAATGAATGGCTGCATGTACTCTACTCAATAAGATCGTCATGGGTACCAATCTTCAACAGATCCACTTTCTTTGCTGGTATGAACACTACTCAACGCAGTGAAAGTATAAATTCATTCTTTGATGGTTTTGTTACATCTGGCACAACTTTGATGGAATTCGTGGAGAAATATAACCAAGCATTAGATGCTCGGTACGAGTCATTTAAAAAAGAAGACTTTGAATCAAAGCACAAAGAAAGGCTTCTGACATTTAATATGGCATTAGAAGAGCATGCAGCTGAAGTGTATACCCGTGCAATTTTTTTAAAGTTTGACGAAGAGCTTTCTCTTAGTTTAAGATTATCTAAGGAGAGACTTGGAAATGACATTGGGTGGGTTACCTACCACGTTTTTAATAAGAAGGACAACAAAGATTCTGCAATAGTTGAGATAAAATTGGAAAACAGAGAAGCTAGGTGTTCTTGCCTTTATTTTGAGTTCATGGGAATCTTATGTCGTCATGTTCTTTCTATTTTTTTGATTGAAAATGTCGAGCAGATCCCTGAACACTTCATCTTGCGTCGTTGGCGCAAAGAAGGAAATGATATACGAAGCATAGACAATGACAGTTGTACAACTGATGGAGATAGACTTCTTCGTAGCTTTCACCTACGCTCTAGATATTCCAGACTAGATGAGCTTGCATATGCATCGAGCGAAGCATTTAGATTCATCTGTGATGGTATTGATTCTCTCTCTCTAGCTGCAGAAAAGTTTGTGACATCCGAGGAGACTACTGGTCTTAGCGATTCTGATTTACAATACTTGAGTCATCATTCAGAAGAGTCTTCTAAGAGGAACTTGAAGGATCCCTACATTTCTCAAACTAAAGGGCGAAAAAAGGACTCTCAAAATACTTCACATGGACGCAGGATTCGTAGTGGGATTGAAGAAGCATCAAAACATACTAATATGTGTGGAAATTGTAAAAACGAGGACATAATAAGCGCACATGCAAAGACATAGATCTAAATTCAGTATAGTTTCAATGATATTTTTTATTACAACAAATGATGATATTTGGGCTGAATACATTAAGGTATGTTGCTTCATCTTATGCTCTGTTGTTATTAATTAAATATCAAAAAATGATACTTGCTTGTAAATACCAGATTACTTCTCCTATGCAAATGGGGTGTAGTGTGAAAAAAGATTTGCCTCTTTTTTTTCCCTATGTTGTTATCCATTTAGTATTTTCAGATAATATCTATATACCAGTCTTTTTTGCATGTAGAATTTACAATATTTGTGTGTGTTTGCAGGAAGATTTAACTTTGAGCTTGTTGGATAAGTGCCAGCAATCAATTAAGATAGGCAGTGTTGGCAGGGGGCATTCACATGTTGAAGCCATGGCAGCATCCTTTGTTTTTTTACAATATTCTCATAATTTTATGTAAAGTTTCAATACTGTATGGCACCATAACACTACATCCTGAGTATTATTGTGATGAGATAATCATGGTTTCTGTTTCATATGCTTGTGTTCATTTGGATTCACTTGAGCATATGGCATTATAAGATCTACACATGCTGAAGAGTTAACATTGGTTGATTTCGATCATGAAGAAAAAGTGAGATATTTTTATAATTAATGCTCATTGGATTTTAAAATGTGTATTGCACATAGCTTTGATAAACAAACTGGACTAGTGGACAGCTACTGTACAAACCAATTACTTCTATTAACGCGAAAAGTTGCAGCTGAAAGAGTTTTACTTGGGTCCAGCCTGACCAAGGTTTTTTGTAAGAATCGATTTCAGCTTGTTGTTATTTTTAATTTTTTTACAATGTATTCAAATGAGTATTTTGGGCAGATGTAAATAGATCTCTTTGTATAAAGCCAAACAAATTTATGATACTATTATGTGTTGCCACTTAGTACATCAATGACATTGCCCATTCAATGATAGGACATTCAGAGACTAAAAAAATCAAAAAAGATAGAAATAGACAAAAATTCAGTGGTCCTTAAGGGTTTAAATGGCGTGACCATATGCTTAAAAGGTCTTTTTGTTCTAAGAGCTGAAAGCCTTTTCCTTTTGCTTCTAGCCTTCCCAGGAACAACAAAATTTTGCAAAGGAGACTCAAATTTCCGGGTTCTCTGCAATGTGCCTAAAGCTTTGTGTCTTGTGCTTGTTCTTGTATTCTTAACACCATTACGTAGCATCAGTTGAATGGCACCAAAAGTCTTCAACAAATACTGAAGAGAAGGAGAGTACTATTGAAAAATGCTTCATCAGTAAGGCTTGCTTTGATCATATTGGGGCGTGTCTATTGTGCAGATTTTCACAGAGTCTTAGCATCAGGATGTTTCTGAAATTTCAAAAGAGTTAATTAAGTAATTTCAAAAACAGATTTTTCATATAAAGCATCCATGAATTTTTAAACTCATTATTAAGGGGAGACCAAATTGACCATATGTTCAAAAGTTTCCTCCTGTATGACCCATATTCTGGAGGAATAATGTACTCCTTTCTTTTACTCGAGAGAGGAGCAAAGACCATGAATGCATTAGATTTGTACAAAAAAGATGAAGAAACATACCTCCTAAGTTTTGGTCAGAATAGAAAACGATGTGAGGGTCTTCTGTTACGCTGTGAGGGAATTGAATGTGACGAATAGGAGGAGCTGCAACGGCGTCGTTGGTCGTTTTGGATCCAAATCCAATTTCAAAAAGAGAAAGGGAATTTTGAGAAAGAGATGAGCGTGTGAGCTAGAGAGAGAAAGGGGGTGAGTGATTGAGGGAAAAATTGGGATTATATGGGATAAATATGAGCCACTAGATTAAAAGTTAATCTAACGGTGGATAATTTGGTAGTAAGGGTAGTAAACTTAGGAGGTAGTAAGTATAACCCCTCCCTATATAAAATACATTAAAATTCACATTGTGGAGTTCACTAAATCTTACAAGCAAAAAGGGTGCATGTTGTTTCTCTCCCAATGCTCGAGGTTCATAGCCAATGGCTGTCAGATTATGGCCTCGTGAATTGAAGACCCTCTCTTTTAAAGTGCTTTTTGTTTTTGGTGCACCCCTTCTTCAAACACAACATCAGTTCAATTTTTATTTGTGAATTTGTATCAGCATTTACTCTTCTGATTTTGTTTTGTGAGTCCTGTTGAATGTTCCGTGAGAAAATTTTGTGCAATCAAATTGGTAAAAACGCGCTTTGAATTTTTGGGAACCCAAAAACAATGAAGAATGGGACTTGAAAGAGCGCGGTTCATTTGATCATAAAATGATAGTAAAAAGTGTTAAGGATGAGGAAACAATAAATATAACTTAACGTCATAAATGACTATATAAATTGTAGTATGACATACTTTTTAAAAATGATGATGTATATTTTATATTTCAAATTATTTATGGGAAAAATATGTCTTTTAAAATGACAGAATTTATGCTATTTCACTCTCACAAAGAGATGAGACTCATACCTTTATTTATTTTTTTTGTCCATTCTCTTTTTTCTTTTATTTATCTCTTTCTCTATCTTAAAATGATATAACTTTACATACTTTAAAATGAGACACAGTATTTCCATCATGTATTAATTAGTTTAACATAGAATTGACAAATTCTTTGACGAGTCTGTCTATTCAAATAAAAAATAAAATATAAATTTTTTCACTAGACTTATATCAAATATTAAAATATTATAATAAATAATTAATCAAAAAAGAAAATCCTATCACAACACTAAGAAAATTTACCTGGTCAACCCACGTCAACAAATTATAGCTCACATGTTGTTTTAAACTATAACTCACGTGTTATTTTAAACTATAAGTCACGTCACGTGTTAATTTATTGGGAGAAGATATTATATCTATTTTTATTCACATTTATTTTATTCATTTTCTCTCTCAATATTATTAGATCATAATATCAAAAATAATGAAAAAGGATAAATGTGAGTTGAAATTGTGATTAATTATTTTAAAGAGAAATAAATAAACTAAACTTAATATATACTGAGAATTCTAAGTGAATGACGCATGTATTATATTAAAATATAGTGTTGGATTCCCATTTTTTTTTTTGGTAATAAAAACGAATTCCCTTATTATATGTTTGTCTATTATGATAATTGATGTAATGATGTGTGAAGTAATCTTTTGCGCTCCCTCTGTGCGCATCAATAAATTTTTTTTTTTATATATTTATAAAAATATCTTAGATTTATATTTATTTTGTAGTAAATTTTTTTTTTATCCTTACCAAATTTCACAATACGCGCTTTAATCTCTAGCAAATAAAAAGATTATTCATGGTTTTTTTTTTTTAATAAATTCAAAGGTATCTTCCAGCCGTAACCGAAGACTAATTCCCATCGAGCATCGTCGGACCCTCTCGGGGGCGCTCTCCCAAGAAATTCAAAATGGACTCATTTAGCTGAAATCGTGGTTGCTCACAAATTCAAAAAAAATCCACATTAGTTCCTCAAAAAGGGTAAAATGGATCCACTTTGAATAAATCTTTGGTAGAGACCACAAATAGCTTTTTTATTTGCTAGGAACTAAAAAATGAATAAATCTTTGGTGCTACTGTTGCACCAAAGATTCAGTACATCCCACCAATAGAAATATTACATGTCAGTTAAAGTTTTCTTTTCTCTGCCAAATTTTTTTCTCTCTCCTATGATGTGTAATGCTTCTATTGGTGGGATGCACTGAATCTTGATGCAACAATAGCACCAAAGATATATTCCTAAAAAGGGCATCAGGAAATTTTCTAAGAATCGAAAAAGATATTTACTTTTTTTTATTTCTACTTATACTAGGGAAGTTTTTTAATATGCTCCCGGATCGTGATCATTCCACTCAAAAATTGACAACTGTATTATTTATTTTTTCTTTTTTTCTCTCTACTCAATTTTTTCTCTTTTTCTCTCACCTCACTCATACCCAATACTTTTTGGTCCCTACCACTATAAGGGCTCGTTTGGAGCACCTGATAAGGAAGATATGATAGGATAACTTATCATATCCTACTTTTATCTCTTGTTTGGTGGGTCAATAGGATATGATTAACTTATCCTATTGTCTCATTTTATCCCATACATTATTTCTTATCCTATGGAGAGCTGAGTTAGGATTCAACATGATAAGATATTAATATTGAATACCCAATATATCCCCACGCTACCCAATATATTCCCACACTACCCAATATATTTTTATTTATTGCATTATATTTTCTTTTTTCTTTTTATTTTCTCCTTCTACATAATCTTATCATATTGCTAATTAGGTGCTCATCTAACACAGGACATGATATGGGTTTATCAGCCTCCTATCATATCTTACATTTATCAGCCCTATATCATATCATACTCTTATCCTATCATGTCCACCAAACGAGCTCTAAGTTTGCTCTTATACTAGGAGAAGAATTATAATGCTCCTGACCCATAAAATTTGGGGTGCTCCTTCTCTCAAAACAGGGGGCAAAATGGGAAAAGAAAAAAAATGAGAGGGGAGAAAAATGAAAGAAAATATTCACTCATATGAGAGAGACTACCAAATAATAAAATGGGCTGCATCTTTGAATTATTTTTCAAGTGTTTTGGTGTGGACTAGGGGTGTTAACGGGCCGAGCCGAGCCGATCTTTGATCTTAACGAGACAAGTCTGTATTTAAATGTGTCAGACTAGCCTTAGCCTGTTACCTGTTACGAATATAATATTAGCATGTGGCCTGATTCATTCACAAAAAATAAAAGCATGTCTTAAGCCTGTGGCCTATTTATTTATTAAAAATAAAAATCTTACATTTCAATTTGCAACAATATTTAACCCTTAATCATGCACTCATATGTGTTTTTTTGTAAGAAAATAATAGCTATTTCTTTTATAATAAAAAAATATATTAATATTAAAAAGTCAAAATAACAACGACACATTTACTTTACTTTACGTTGCTTTTCCTTAATTTATTTATTTTTGAACAAAGGGGAAAGCAACAGAACTAAAAACAAAACAGAGTCTGGGGCAAGTAGTGCCCATCAAATCTCTAGCAAACAGCTCTCTATAATCAATAGGGACTTCAAGAAAAAACTGTAGATCGCAGGTGTCTAATAGTCTCCCTTTGGTTGCCAAAGCATCAACAACGAAATTACATTCATCTTTTTTTTTGTCATTTTTAATCTTTTTTTTCTACATCTTATACTTCATCTTCATATTTCTTATTTCTTTATCAATCGTTGTTAGTAATTATGAAAAGTGACACTCATTATCTCAAATGATTAATATTAAAAATATAAAAAATAAATAAATTTATTGTATACGGACCAGCCTCCAAGGCTTCAAGGCCAGACTTGACTATGGAAGTCTGATGTCTTTTAAATAAAAAGATTTTTACATAAATATAAGCCTAAATCCAATAATTAAAAAAAGACGAGTGGAGGCGGATCGAAACGGGTCGGAGGCCCTAAGCGTTATTATCAGCCGTGTGGACAGAAGGTAAAAAATCTCATAAGGATAAAAGTGGACAGATACCACGTGTCCTACACATTGCGGTCATTACTGGAGCAAAACCCTCGAAACAGCGATTTTAACTTGTAACTCTTCATTTCTCCAGACAGTAAAACAAGCTTCTCTGCTGGGTTGGTTGTTTCTTACCGGCTTCTGCGTTTGATCTTCTGCTTCTTGTGTACTGTTAAAGCTTTCACCTTTTAGTATATTAGAGTGTTCTGGTGTGGTTTTCGCTTACAATGGGAGGAGAAAACTGTGATAAGTGCAGATCGTGGGTGGACCAAATTTACTGGACCCATTTTCAATCCCTGCAGTTCGCTCAATTTCTCCGTGGCAGTTACGATCAACAACTTGTTAGTACTTCTATCTTTTCCCCTTTTCCCTTACCTTTTATGTTGTAAACTAAGAAATAAAAGTTTTTTAGAGGTACGGAACGTGTCGATCGAATGCATGCATTTCTTGCCCACACTCTTTTGTTTGAATGCATGCATTTCTTACCCACACTCTTTTGCCTCTTCCTTTGTTTTCTTCTCATTACTCTCAAATATTTAAATTTGTCCTCTTATTTTTTATTTTTTTTCACATTTTTAACATTGTTTCTCATGGTACAGTATATTTATCTTGATCTCTTACACATAAAATAAAATAAAATTACACATACATGAAAATATATGGGTTCACGTGGGCCAATATGAGACGAAGAATAAACCCTTTTACTATTCCTTTATCTATTATCATTTTTTTGAAGTTAATGACTTAGAATTTGTGATCTGAATACTTCTCGAAACCAGTGCAGCCTTTGTTCTGTTCTGATCTGTGCTTTGCTTTCGAGGCACTTTGTTTTGGTAGGCCTGGGGTTTCTTTGGGGGTTTGTTTTCTAAGCTTACATTGCAATAGAGGAAGCATGCATGCACCTTAATATGATAATGATTGTGGGGCGTGGAAATGTTTGTAGATGTTTCTTTAGCGAGGGTAAGAGGGACCAAAAGGAAAAGAAAAGAGAGTGAATAAGGAGATTGTTATGTGGTTGTTCTTGGCTTATAATTCTGTTACTTGTTCTGAAATTGCTAGCTAATAGCTATACTTGAGATGATTAGTGGCTGTTTCTCAATAAAATGATTATGATTAGTCTTACATGTATATTTTATTCTGTTAGAGATATATAAAATCATTGATGTAGCCTCACCCAACAACTTAAGCTTTTGGGTTGAATTGATTCTTTACATGATATCAAAGCCTTGATGTCCCAGATTCGATCCTCACCGGGCCTCATTTTTTATGTGGAATTTCTTAGCACAGGTAGGGCCTAATGCATCATCCATCTTTCAAGCCCGATGGACTCTCTTGTAAGAGGGCGTCTTAGAGATATATAAAACCATTAATGTAGCCTCACCCAACAACTTAAGCTTTTGGGTTGAATTTGTTCTTTATATATACCAATGTCCTATTGTATCTTATTCTCATTGATGAAATTTAAATTTTGATTCCAGGCACTCCCTAAAGCATTTTCAGATAATTTAAAGAATAAGCTGCCAGGAAATGTGACCCTTAGAGGTCCTAGTGGGATTATGTGGAATATAGGATTGATGACTAGAGATGATACCTTGTACTTCATGAACGGTTGGCAACAATTTGTGAAGGATCACTCTCTGAAAGAGAATGATTTCCTTGTCTTCAAGTACAATGGTGTATCTTTGTTTGATGTTTTAATATTTGATGGGGAGAGCTACTGTGAGAAGGCAGCTTCTTATTTTGTTCGAAAATGTGGGCATGCTGAAGATTGGGGTGGATGTTCCAGCAAGAGAAGAGATGTAGATAATTCCTTGGAAGAAGTTAATACCCCTTCTAATGCTGGTGTTGAATTTGCTTATCCTAAAAATCATGTGCATCTGAACAGTGACAAAGTGCCATTAGCTGTACCCTCGGAAACTCCTACTGAAAAAACTTTCAATGCCGGTGTTGAATGTGCTTATCCTGAAAAACATGTGCATCTGAACAGTGACAAAGTGCCATTAGCTGTACCCTTGGAAACTGCTACTGAAAAAACTTTCAATGCTGGAGTTGAATCGGCTTGCCCTGAGGAAGTCATGGCTGATGGATTTACCGAGCCTGCAGCTGTTCCCTCCCAACTTAGCAGTAAAAGGACCAGGAAGGCAGTTTCTGATGTTAAGGACGTCCAGATTAAGCAGAGAGGAAAACTGCCAAAAGTATCCAGTTCTCATGATACAACACTTAACTTGGTGACTGGTAACATATTTACTCGTCAAAAATAGAAAGAAATATCTTTACAGCTCTTTTATGAACATATTTTATCATCAAAGAGCTTAAATCCATAAAATTTATTATTTTGGGACAAATTTTTAATTTTGATAGCCACAACATTTTCAAAGTTTTCCAACTCCAAATACATGGATAAGCTTGTTTCTAAAGTACACAGTTTTTAGTGAGTTAATATCACTTTGTGCTTTAAAATAAATTAGTATGGATATATTCTTATTTGTACACTTGAAAACAAACTCACTTTAGAGTTTTTTTTCTTCTCATAATACAGATAGGTAATGACATAAAGTGGGAGGAGAAGGTGTGCATGTATGGGGAGCAGAAGTATAGTAGTACTAATAATAAGAATAATAATAAAAGACATGACAAGCTTGTGTGGGGAGAGATTTTTTGGTAGAAGTTGGCTGTTGAGATTTGTTATGTGCACTGAACTCTAAAATATGGACTGATTGGTCTTGTTCTTGGGCAGGACATTGATTTGATAGCCATTATTGCCTGTGTAGGCTTCTTGTCTACTTGTTTTAACACAGTGTTGTGGCACTTGATTTCAGTTTTAAATCTAATCTAAGACATTCGGATTTCCCAGTCAGCAAAATTGATAAAAAAGAATAAATGAATTGAAAACAATTATTTTTCTTTCTTTAGAATTTGTTTCTTTGCATATACTTTTATTTCTGTTTGAATTAATATTTAGACTGTTTGTTGATATGGATGCTATGTTGATCACATATGTAGAGTCTGAACTCGATTCTGTGGGTAAAACCGGGACAAATGAACCGTATACCTCAAATAGAAGACCTGTCACAGAAAATGAGAAGAAAAATGCCCTCCTGTTGGCCCAGGCAACATGTTGCATTGACAGTTTGTACGTAGTTATGCGACCCACACATGTATACAGGAGATTCTTCATGGTAAACAATTGTCTTCCAATCTTTACCTTTAAACTTAGTGTTGATGTTTATATCTTCTGCTAAAAAAAAGCCTTAATTGTTGAAAGGGTTTTATAATTCTCATTCAACATGAGAATTATAATTTTCCTACACACTCTTCGGTTTTCGTGCTGACATGGATCCTACGTATAATTTTTTCTAACACATGGGTCCCACATGTTTTTTTATCTCTACAACATATGATTTCAATTCTCCTTGAACATGAGAATTATAAAACCCTCGTTAAAATTTCTGCTGTTGTGTTGTAATTTTAGTCATTGTTATTAAATGTATTCCCTTTGTTTTGACTAGTCAATCCCCAATAAGTGGATAATACAACATCTCTCTCCGAAATCTCAAGATGTGATATTACGCATGGGTAATGCTGAATGGACTGTTAGATACGAGTTTCGTAATTTTCGTCAAATGGGAGGACTTACTGGTGGGTGGAAACAATTTTCCTTGGAAAATAACCTTGAAGAGTTTGATGTTTGTGTGTTTACACCAGCAGGCCAAATCAACGACACATTTATCTTGGATGTGAACATTTTCAGAGTTGTTGAGGAGATTGTTCCTCTGACTGCAGTGAATTCTCCAGAAAAAAGGGGCAGGAAGAAACTATTCGAGGCCATTTAGACAGAAATTTGGGGGCATTTCTGTTTTCTTAGGAGTTTTTTTTTTTGTTGTTGGAATGTTGACAGACAAAGTTTGTGTGGTTGGATTGTTTAACTTCAGTTAGACCTTTTAAGACTCAAGAATGAAATGATTAGCTACCTTAAGAATTTTGCATATTGATCTTTAACATAAAATAATTTTGAAAAAATAATTTCACTTCATGTCTTGATGAAAGTTCATCAGGATCTAGTTGTTTTTATAAATTGCTTGTGAATATATAACTCCACAATCAAAATTAAAAAAACAAAATACAATTATTGTCACTGCGGTACCACTTAGCAGCAAACTAAGCATTTTCACTCTACTTTTTGACTTTAGAGGCAATGAAATTAACAATTATTATTTTTTATACAATGAGTCTATAATTTCAGTAAATTATCAATACCCTCGTCATTAGTTTAATTTCAGTCTATTTCTATTGTTTTTTTTTTTTTTTTTTTTTGGTAGGCTAAAGGGCAAAGCCTTAGCAGAAAAATTTACAAAGAAATTAAACGAGAAAAACTAATAGAAGCTAAATCAGCTACAAATAAACTTCTAATCCCAAGAGGAGGAAAATGATAGAACTGGAAGCCGGCATCTTGAGATGATCTAAATGATAGTTGGAGAGCCAATCTCCCCATATATTACCCTCCCTGTAAACATGTAATAATTGAATCTGTCAATCTTTTTTCAACCATGCCCATGTGTGAGTCAACAAATGAGACTCACTGGCTCAACAAAGCTATGCAAAAATGGCTGAACAGACACCAATACCAAGAGAAAAATTGCCGCACCAATTACCAGAGGCGTCTCTAAGTGTCTGTTTGGATTTTTTTTTAAGTTAGAAGCTATTTATAAGCTAAAGCTAAAAAAAGAGCTTAAAAATAAAAGCTAAAAGTTGTTTGGTAATTACATAAAAGTTTAAGCTTAAAAGTTACTTAAATGCACACATTTCCAGAAAATTTGAAAAAATGGTTGAATTATCTATCCGGATAGGGAGAGGGTACCCGGGTAAAATGTGTTGTTCAACCTTCATCTTTGCATACCTAGTGCCTCCTTTTCTACATGCAACTTTTTAATTCTATTTTTTTTCTCAGCTTTATAAAGTCATAAATGAATATCAAGTATGATACAGATGGAGCGCAAAAAAGATGTAAAGGCAGCAAAAGCATACGCGCAATTGGAGACAAATTGAAAGAAAATAATGAGTGAGGGTAACCAATACTTGAGGAAAGAGTCTCATTAACCACCAATAGGTTAATGCAATCCCCTGGTTGAACAACATGAGTCAAAGCCCACACCAAAGCAGTCCTTGAAATATATTTGGAAGCTTTAACTGCAACCACCGCCACTTTACCGGCGGTGACATCTGAGGAACCCTATCTTCATCATAACGATCGTTTTGGTTACTCATCTCAAGTTATCTCTCAACTTTGCCAAGAAAAATCAGTTACAAGAACCCCATCTGAGTTGTTCCCATCCGAAACACTAAATCAGCTAAAAGATTACAACTTTGCAGCTGGGAACAGTGAACAGAGACAACACCAACGGAAACCAATCTTTTTTTATGCTACCCAGAAGAAAAATTTGCAACAGTCCAAATGCATGCAGTTTTTTTATTTATCCGGTTACCCAGGTAAATAATTTAACAATTTCTCATATTTTTGAAATACACACCAAGGTATCCCCTTTACTATCTGGGTAAAATTAAAAAAAAAATACTCGGATAGGGAGGAAGATATTCGGGTAGGCTTGACGATCAACTGTCAAACATGGACAAATTGGTGTATGTTTGTAATGTTAAATTTTTAAAATAATTTATAATCAAGATAAATGTGATAATTAATTATTAAATAAATGACTATAATGGTCAAAAAGCCAACGAGTAGTAGATCCATAAATAAACAAAGGCAATTGATCATCACATTTCGGGAGTGGATCCTCAAATGTGTTAATTAACATGATCATGTCATGTGGGGCAATTATAACCATACATGGGTGGGTTAATGGTGATAAGGGAGGAGAAAGAAAAAATTTAAAGATAGGAAGTCACACAATCATCACCGTTGATTTAATTATTAATGGTTAAGATTCTTCCACATGACATGATCATGTTAAATTAGACATGAGAGGATCCATTTCCTCACATTTCTGGTCTGGTTATGTCATTATTTCTTGGTGATCAAAATGTAAATCATCGTAGATTATGTTGTAAGTATGGGTTAAAAAATTTAGCAGGGTTAATGTCGTTTTCTTTTAATTTTGTCAGCAATTATATTCAAAGACAAGCTACAGAGTTGCCATTCAACAAAGCTTATTGTCATACTAATGTCATGTGACTGGAGTCTGGACCACCATGCAACGTTGAGCTAGCATTGACAATCATTCAAGCAACAGTCAAGTACCAAAGAAATGCCATCTGACTTAACTCCATGTTTTGCCCATATATTTTCAACTTTTATATTTTGAAATACAACCTTGAATGAACAATTTCATGAAAATCTATTCAGAATTTCTAGCAAAAGACTGTACATCAAATTTCTTTTACTTAAGTGGGATGAAATTATTCCTGTCATTTTTCCATTGATCCCAAACCAACCTTGCTAAGTTTATTTATTAAAAAAAACTATTCCATGGCATTTGCAGGAAAAAAATTCTCCATAGATAGCGTAGTTCAAAACACTTTCTGCAAAATTTTGGAAATACCAAAATCTCATACCAGCCCTTTTTTCTTCAATACTAATTAGCTCCCTTTTAACTAAACATTATTTTAAACCTTATAGGCTTCACCTCATTTATTTATATTACCATTAATACCGTGTCCATGCAAGCATATTTATAGAGAAATATGCCAAATAATGAATACTTTTATTCTTCTTAATATTCAACTCCCCTCCAATCACTAATCTATGTTGCAAGAATCAATAATTAAATTCATTGAGTAGAATTTTCCGGCTTCTAATCAATTAAATATCAAATTATGTACACTGCCCGTCCAAAATTACCCTAATCTCATTAACCACCCGTTCATACTCGCCGAGCTCCGTACCGCATGATATTTCCTCATTATCGGAGGCAATTTTTTTTTAAATATTATCATTTAAATAAGAAATTATGAAAACATAGCGCTCAAAATTGACGTGACTGGTGGCGCCCAATTCGGCACATTTGGCGTTGAGTTGCGCCCCCCAACATGTGACACAAAATAGTCAATAGATAAAAATTCGAAAGATTATAACTTTTAATTAAAGTTTTTAAATTATATTTTTTTATTCCATATAACTTATGGTAAATTTGAGCTCATGTAATCGATTACATCATTCAGTCAACAATCAAATAGGGATCTGATAATTTTTGTTTTAGAAAAGGTCAAAAAGCCAAATAAATTGTCCTTTTCTAAAAAAAAAAATTGAGAGATAAAATGCTCTTGTGGTGGCACCAACTCGGAAAATTCAAAAACAAAATTGGAATTTTTTTTGACCAAATCCCCTTCAATAAAATGTTATTGTGTAGATCTCAATTTTTTTAGATTATTTTATCAGAAAAACATTTCTGCAGTTACTCCCAAAATGACGTCGTTTTGAGATTGAAATATTAAAAAATTATAGGGAAAAAAGTTTCTACAGTTAATGCAGATAAGTTATCTGCATTTATTCCCAAAATGACGTTGTTTTGGTATTGAAATCTTAGAAAATTATAAATATAAAGACTATTATAACCCTGAAACAAATTAAAATTAAAAAAATATCATGATTTCTGCCCCAAAATGATGTTGTATTGGGCTTACTGCAGATAACTTATCTGCAATAATTGCAGAAAAAGCGAACCCAAAATTATAATTACAAATACTATAATAACCCTGAAATAAATTAAAATTACAAAAACACCATGATTTTCATCTCATAACGACATCGTATCGGATTTATTGCAACAACTACATAAAAAACGAACCCTTATTTTATATCACGTGTCGAGTCGTGCCCAAATGGAACATGACTTAACACCAAATGCGCTTAATTGAGACTCCCGCCACGTTTTCGTAAATTCTTATTTAAATTGCGATACTTAAATTATTCTGCGCCAATGCATGGATCGACTATCATAAATTTCAACACGAAAAAATGAAAAATCATCGGATACAACTAAACGCCAAAAACTAGTCTAGAATTCCATGAGAATTCCAAACACATCACAGTCGTACATGAGAATTCCAAACAATATAATTTAAAAAATAAAATAGAAGTCCAACAGAATCAACGAAGGAGCTCCAACAGTCAAAGGAAAAGCAACGATAGAAAGCCAAAAAGGAAAGTTTCAGCCGAGTTTACCATGTCGATTAATGCGGTTATGACTGTTTGGAGAGGATGAATAGAAGCTCACTTAGTATTTAGTAAATAGAAGAGATGAGAGTTGCAGTTGTGACTCACGAGACTTTAGTTTGAATCTCTTGATGGTGACAGATGCGTAGCCATAGCCAAGTCAACTTAAATAGAGATGAACAATGCATTTGTTTTAATAAAATATAAGAAAAGTAAATGAAAACATGCAGTATTTTTTTAAAGGGTAGATGAATCATATTGGAGCTTGAACCTTCCATGTGAACGGAAAGAGGAGACCGGGGATGCTAATAAGTCAATGGTCTTCATTTTATAATCATAAGTCAATGGTTTTAACGTGTGAAGATAGATTTCAAATGCCTTAATTCAATGAATAAGTGAGAATATTAAATAAAATGAAAATTTTATAACAAGACTACTTTAATAAATAATTATTATAAGGCGCACACTAAAATGCAAACAAAAATGTTAATAACCATAGGAAAAGAGTCTATCATTTTAAAGGATGTAAAGTTGTGTCATTTTAAATAAGATAAAGAGATAGATAAAGAGAGAGATAGTGGACAAAAAAATTAAAGGTGTGAGTTTCACCTTTTTATAAGAATGAAATGATATAAGTTATGTCATTTATAAGGACAAACATTTTTCCCATAACTATAACTAGCAAACCAAAAAAAAATGTCAATAACTATAACTATGAAGCTTATTAGACTAAAAAGTATTAAAATCCCTCGGTGAGGTGTGGGTTTGAACCAGTATTTTAAAACTCTGTCCCGCTGTGGTGTTGATCTTGTCAGATTATTGAACTTTGTGCAATGCCCGGGGATTGCCGCAAGATGGAGCATCATAGGCATTAATCACCTATTATTTGTATCACTCTGACCGTGCTAGTAAGAAACCAAATCCTGAGTTCTCACGTATCAACGGAGGAGGATCCACATCAGCTACTTCTACTTGTTGCATTGATTTGGACATGTCATCCACCGAAAATGGAATGCTGCATCCATATTCAAAGGTTCAAGAAGAAATGCAACATCAAAGACCAAGACAAGCAATGCAATATTAAATTGTTCGCTGAAGTTGATATTGTACCTCGAGTCATCATCTAAGAGG
Source organism: Gastrolobium villosum (assembly GCA_032173675.1). Classification (NCBI taxonomy): domain Eukaryota; kingdom Viridiplantae; phylum Streptophyta; class Magnoliopsida; order Fabales; family Fabaceae; genus Gastrolobium; species Gastrolobium villosum. The sequence goes on along the minus strand of JAVKPL010012513.1, from coordinate 2,073 downwards.
AAAGAAGTGCTGACAACATTATTAGAGTCCTCAGACATCATAGCTCTCATTGTTGTTAGAACCTGCATATATAATCAGGAAAAGGTCTTTTGAGATTTATCACATTGCAGGTGTTCAAGCTTGGAAATTGTGCAAAAGATGTGCACGTTCAACTGATAAAAATATAACAAACAGATATGAACCACAAAAATTAGCAATGTTAACTTACGTCTGTAGACACATTGTGAGTGCCGTATTTGTCATCGCAGTACATTGTACTTATCCTGTATAACTGTTGTATACTAAGAACCTGCAGCACCAATACATTATACTTAGTAAAACAATCAGAGCGAAGTGTGAGCTCATCATAAATAGTTTAGAAAGAAAGTAGGCACCCACAGGGCAAAGCTCCTTTGTTATTTCATTCAGGGACTTTTTGGGTTTTTGATGTATCACCTGATACAGAAGAATGAGAGTCAGTTGTTTACACGATAGGCAAAGCTATTGAATAGAATTTGAATTTGTTTCAAACTGACTCTTACCAGGAATCCATCAGCCTGCCTGATATGTTTCAGTTCATCCCAAGCAGAGCCTGTATACTGTACGCAATAGATTGAGATGAAGATTTAAAAATGGAAAAAGTAAAAGATCTGAAATAGTTGCTTTGTGCTTACCTCCTCTGTTGCCTCGGTGCACCACTCTTCTAATTCAGCCAAACCTGTCTTTACATACTCCCCGTTGCTAAACGAACAACACTCGCGATGCAATAAAATACTGCAGAAGTGATCAGATTAGGTCAATCAAAAATCTGAATTATGCAATATGACATGCATTGCAAAGAGGGGAGAGAAAGCTTACCTGTTGAATATTTGAATATTGATGAATGAGAATATTTGAGTGAACACTTTACGGACCAAGAAAGGGGGCGCCTGTTAAACCAGACCTTAAGAGGTTCAGAACATATTCAGACAACCGGAATGCAAACACTGAAAGTTAAACTCACATAGTTTGCTTTCATTATCTTTAGATAACTGTTCAAGCTGTTCACAATGCTTTGCCAATGAGCAATTAAAGCTTGCTGAGCAACTGCATTAGCATGTGAGCGTCCTTTTACTAAACTTTGACGCGAGGTCCTTGGAGCCTGCAATTGTTTTATCATAAAGACAAGATAAATAAACAAATAAATACACCCAGAGAATTAAGCTTAACACAAGCCTTATGTGACTGCTGCATATAGACAAAGGACATGCTAGTGATTTTGGGAATACTTGTAAACAATTTTTTACCATAAGAAAAGAAGATAGTATAGGTGGAATTAGCAGACGAAACATTTCATTTCTATGAATTTCTTCCTGATTTATCATGTAGAGAGGAAAATGTTTTCTTTTCTAGTTATCAATCTTCAGCAGTCACTACAAGCATATTGCCTCCTTCACATATATCCCGCATGTATGATATTTTATAAACAATTTATATTTGTCTAATTTGCATAAATATAGGTTATGACTCTTGCACAAGTAACATAAATAACAGATGATATTCACTTAATATCCACATATGACTTGTTAATTGCTAAAGTCGCTTAACCAATGAGAATTTTTGAAAACTTTGATTGCCATTTCCCCCCCCCCCCAAAAAAAAAGTAAGATGTTTTACCTGTATACATAGTCCAAGTAATGGGGATATCTCCTTTTTCAGGTTGTCTCTTATCATTCCATATATTTTTTCAAGGAAGGCAGTAAGTTGTTGCTTAAACAGCAGTGCTGGATATTTTGCTTCCACTTGTCGTAAGTCTTCCAGTTTGCTAAGACCTCGACCATTAAGAAATGGCAATCCAGCACTTTGGGGAGATGCCCTTAGCCCCTAGAATCACGGAAGGCAACCAAAATTGTAAGATAAATGAAATCTAAATAAACTGAGAAAATTTTCTTCAGAAAGGATATCCAGTTGCTTCATACTTGAGACATTATTCCAGACAGAGAAGATGATGTTGTTCTCCGCCGTTGTGGTGTTAAGCTGGCAGCTCCACTTGCTTTGGGAGTGCGTTGGAGTAGCAACAACAAAGTAGATGTATTAGACAACCAATAGGCTAAT